>JAAGAY010006775.1:12525-39075 GCA_011801015.1 Ardeotis arabs | reverse complement strand
TTGTGCTGCAAATGGTGTCAATGTTTTCCTGGGTCAAAGGTGGCTAATTATTCATAGCACTTTCATTTCCAGCAGTAGAGTCGTCATATCTCTGCCAATCATCATTCTGTTTTGTGTTTGGTTTACTATGCATTGCTCTTAGGTTTGCAAGTCTAGCTGCTATACAAACTTGTACTGTTTTTTGCTGCTTTTCCTGGGCTACTGCCAGTAGTTCTCTCAGCTTCTGAAGAGACTGACAAGAGGACTTTGGCATAAGTATTATTGTTTTCTCCCATCTTATGAGATGATATCTGTACAAAAAAGAATGAAGTGGGAAGGAGGGAGGAATATAACATTCAGTTCACTTGTAACTAGCCAAAAAACCTCAGAGTAGTATTTCACTAGGATGGATCAGTGCTATCCGTGGGGTTTTTTTAATGACAGTAGAACCCCAAAGCCCAAAGAAGTGTATTAGTCAAGGTACAGCTGGTATTTGAACTTGACTCTCTTAACTCTTAGGCTGGTTATTTTCCCTGCCAGTGCTCAGTACTTCCCTGTGATGAGTGTCCAGAGCTCACATTGTTGCAGCAACCACAGATTGAGGGTTTACAGTGTCCTTTAGGCTTGTCCCTTGCAGTTTTGCCCTTGGATTTACAGCACTATTCCTAAAGCAGATTAGAAGAGTAACTGAGCGTTACTACCCACTCGCTGTAGCAAATTGACTGATGCATTGGTAGGGACGGAAACCCAAAGAAACTATGATCCAGCCTTGCATATTCATGTAGTAGTAATATGCTCTTTGCACAGATCTGTTTAGAAAGATTTTAAGAGGGCTCCAAAGTAGATGCTGATAATTAAAATGCTGATTAAAATGTTCCCAGTAGCATTCACTGGTAGTGTTGCCAGAGCAGGTGAGATTTCAATTATCTTGCTATTCCTTTTAGAACCAGAAAAATATCCTGCAATAAGTTAAGATGGAGTACCTAAGCCATGGTTATTTCATCACGTTTAAGTGCTGAATTTTCTCCAGACTTCTTCAGTTTCTCTTTTTCATATTTAATTTAAAAAAAAATTATTCTGACAATTTTGAATGTACAAAACAGCCGCTCAGGGAACCTGAAGCCTATCAGCCTCACAGGGGAGTAAGCGAAGCCACACACGTCTTCTGCACAGATTGCCCCGTGAGACCTCACTGTATTTACTTGCTGCCTTTGCTCAGAGTGGAGTTGGGGAGAAGACTGTTCTGAAAGGCTTTAAAATAACAGCCACCAGTGCAGGGGATATGGGTCGGCAAAGGGCCGACGGACAGTGCCATCTTCAAGCTCAGCTCTGCACAGAGACTAAAGTAAAGCCTTCAAATGCTCAGTTCTTCCAGCCTATGCCAGCAGAATACAGGTGAGTTTCCTCAGGAGGGCTCACTGCCCTGCAGTTCTAATTGGCAGGAATGTAAACATGCTTAGTGCCATAACTTAAAGGTAGAAAATGGCACATGAAGCCAGGACTATAACAAAAAGAAAGCTGAAGATGGGAGAATTAGAGGAGAGATGATAGTATTAGAGGCAGACAGTAGGGATCCACAAAAAGGAGAAAACAGGCTGCCAAAAGTCTGATTAAAAGATGTGCTTTAGTTATGTGAAAGCCAATAGCTTTCTATCTAGGAATACCAGGACAAAGATGTGATGGCCTCTGTCTCTTGAGTGTAGTGATCCCTGTAGCTAGGGGATGTGGAAGTGTCACCATGTTGTGTTGACTAGATGCTGTATCATGAAGCATGTGAAAGGGAATTCTGTCTAGCATGATATGTAAATTTAAATTTTGGAAAAACTAATTTTCTGTAGCCAAGAAGAATCCTACTTTCAGCCTCCTTAGAGGGTATCTTTAATCCCAGATGAAGTATTTTCTGAATCAGCATCTTTTAACCATGTAGTGTGCAACGGGTGGTGATGGAGGCTAATGATGGTGTATAGAAAAAGCTTTTGGGAAGGATTTGACAGATGAGGAGGGAATGTAAGAGAGAAAGAAAGTGAACATATGCTAAACTAGAGCGTCTGAAGCTAATGTGATGTAAAACAACTCGGGCTAATGAAGCTTTTAATGAAATAAATTTCTGTTAAACTCTACCTGGAATACTGCACTGCCTCTTCCTTAGATCAGAGTAATTTGTATTCCTCTGATATTTATATGTAACAGTGAAGAATATTATAATTGCTATCCAAACATTGTTTTACTTCACACTTTGTGATAACCTTGGGCTGTGTTTATCTATTAAAAAGTATATCTGTGACACTCCTTTTTAAAATGGTATAGTAAGTTTGGAGACAATTTAGGTCTGTTTACAAAATCAGGGCATTGCTTATTAGGTTTCTGTTACTGGTTGCATTGTAATTTTATGTGTATATAAAACATTGCAGTCTGATGCTTAACATAAATATACAGAAAATACAGTACTAAGAAGATAGTTGGACTTGAGCCAGTTGAATAGCTGTAGCAGTAAAATACACCTGTACCCCCTCACCCAAGATATGGCAGGTGACCAATTGTGTGCATCGCTCAAATGCCAAAATCATTCAGAAGAGGAAGTTCCTGAATGGTTGTGATCGCTTGCTCTGAAGAGGAGACAAATAAGGCATTTATGCAGTGCCTTGTAGAAAAAGATTCTCTAAAACTTCACTGCTCTATCTCAACAAAGATGACGTGTTTTACAGGCTTCACCCAGCCTCCTTCATAGTAAAAGAGCAAGGAATCATGAAAGGATGAAATCACAGAAGGCTGTGAAGTTAAAATCCAAGCTGTTTATTTTGTCCTTGCACAATTGGCTTGTGGAACTCTGTTGTCCAAAACTATTGTAAGATTTCTTGAAGCAAAGCATTTCCCACCACCAAAATAAAACCAAAATATAATACTGCTGGATACCTTCCTATGTACCAGCAGTACTGAGAGGTAACGACAATGAAACATTTCCAAATGTTTTTGATGGGCAACAAGGAAAAAAAAAAAAATCCATGAGATGAATGTCAGTTACTTTGAAGTTTCTCACGGAAATGTTTTATTACAAGATTAGAGAGGAGTTTTAAACATTATACCATGTTTCTTGCATTTTTTTTCCTGAAGAAACCCAGGCTGGTCCCTGATGGATGCAAGATATTAGTTTTTCACTGGTCTGATCTGATGAAATTACTCCTGTGTCTCCCCTGATTGAAGATGCTCCCAAAATTTCAGTGAAAGCAAGATTTTTTGTTAATATCTGCAAAAAAATGCTGATGTACAGCAATGATGTACAGTTTGAGACTAACACTGTGTTGGTTTATATTGTCATGGACTGGTCAGACAAGGTGCAAGTTCTCACTTTAAATGAATCTAGCACACCAGGATTATACAGATTTAACCACGGGAAAACTCATTGCACCATCCCTAGGACCTACCTAACAAATGCTGAGTTTTACAAAATATTTTTTTATCCTCAGCTGAGATTCTTACTCTTTTGGCCAGCATTCCTACAGGATGGGTATACTGTGCAGAGTAGTTTGGAAAATCTGCTCACTTATTAATTGCAGGGGGAGGCAGAGGGAACTGAGGCTTGACCATTGCCTCCAAGCATTTGGAGCTTGAGAGAAGCAGACTCTTACTTGAGTCTTACATGGTGCTCAGAAGGGCCATCTGTCTTTCTGTGACAGCAGAAGGGACGTAGGGAACACAGAAAAGGGTCTATTGGCCAGACACAGCTCTTGTTTCTAAAAAATCTGATCTAGTGAAAATCAGCTTTAGAAGTATTTTTGTAGAGCCTCAGTGGTAACAAGCCCATTTTCTGTATTACAGGATAAAACATATATTAAAGGACATGTGTTGATTACTTTAAAAAAATAAATATCATGACCTGGAGTAGAAAGAGAATTACTTAAGTGGAAAGATGAAATATGAATGAAGAATCATTTCCATAGGTGGCTGGAGTGTGTCTCAGTCTGTCAAAAATAAACAATCATGCATCCAGGGAGACTTGCCAAACCCAGCAGAGGGAGTTCGCTGAACACAGTGGCTTTTTTAAAAAGAGTCTTGATCTGCTCTGTGGTGAAAAGACTTGTACTGGTAAGAGGTGAAGGAAAATATATCCACCTGCTTTTAAAGAGAAGGCACTAAGCTGGCTACAAGGGAACGAAATAGCTCCACGCTGCTGGCAGGCTAAGGGTGCTGTTATTTTAGCATCACTGTGTCAATCTGTCTGCCTGTCTCTCTCCAGGGTAGGAATTACTCACCTGTGTGATAGATAAATCCTGGTTTTACTCCTGGCCTAGCACTGCGGGAGTGGCAACTCTAAATTCTCTGTGTCACTGAGAAGCTCCCACGGAGACACAAACACAGGGGTAGCAGTGCGTTTATTACAATACTTCTTATAACAGTCATTCAGAGTGCTGCCAGACAATGCAGTTAAATATGTCATTTACTTACATTTCACCTCCATGAAAATTTAAAATGTTACATTATGTTTGTACAGCAGAAGCCAGAACAGGGATGTTAAACTCCTGTTACGAACATCCACACCCTGACCATTTCAGAATCTGAGTCTCTGACTTAGTAGGGGAGTAGCAGGAATGGGTGTTCAGCATTGATCTCTTTGCACGAAAACTGCCAAAACCAGAAGTGTAGCTTTTACCATATACTTGTAAACTATATCTTGGGCATGTACTTTGCCCGTATTTCATATACCTTCATCAATTGCTTTGTGTTGCACTTGCATTACTCCTATTTTAAAATTTTATAAAAGACATAATCTTGTCCAATATTAACTTTACTAATGTTTTATAAAGGTACAGGGGGCTCGGACATCCTTATTTTCTAGCTTACAAATGCTCTGAATGTTACAGGTGACTTTAATTATGCTGATCACTCCTTTAATAGCAACCATGTGTTCTCTCTCATTTTAAATTAGACCTCTGCAAGCTTACTTCAGTCTTGCCCCAAGCAGAGGTAAGTCTGTCTTACTTGCTTCTAGTCTTGTAAGAACTCACAATGTTTTTAGCTAGACTTCTCAGTTATTTTCTGTTTATGTGTCTCCCTTGGCAGTAAATATTTTATTGTAAATGACAAATACTTTAATATAGCTAATGCTGCTTTGTTTAGGAAGCATTTCTTGTTTGTCATTCTCAGGATATCACTAACTAGAGTCTCCAGCGACAGGTATGTGTGGAGGTGTTCAAGGCTGGTTTTTGATGTAACAAAAACCCCTGAAGTATTAAGACAGATTTCTGTGTCTGTAGAAAAATATGAAGTTAAACAGCTTCAAGCCTCAGCCAGCTGCATGAGAGAAAAGATACAAGAAGCATTATGGAAGAAAGAGCAGTGTCCTGGGAAGGAAGAAAAAACATTCTACAGGGACTGTATCTCTCTAGCTACATGAAGACTGACAACTACAGAAGGGAATCTTAGCCATGATGTTGGTAAGTTTTTGCTTGTTAACTATGCTTTGAATGAATTGTTGGCTTGTGACTACTTCATCTTAAATACAAAAACTGAAGATAAAACATATAACTGTCTGTCATGTGTTTGGGAGGTGACCTTGCTGGTGTTCTTGCAAGAAGTTTACGTATAACCTCCATACCCCCAGCACTATTATGGTTTCTATTCCCCATCAAACTGGATGCTCTCTTTGTCATTGCTTGTAGGGGTCTCAGAGGTGCTTCCCTTTAGGTAGCAGGGCTTGCAGTCAGACATCACAGTTACTCTCAGTTATGTTCTTTATGCCTAGTGTAAAACTAATACCTAATGAGTAGTACAATGAAGAAGAAAACTAATACGCACCCTAGATGGACACACAATCGGTTTGCCATTTGTCAGCTAATAAAGTAAACTCTGCAGAGCATTTTTTGTCACTGAATTTCTTGAACTGACAGCAGCCCCACCCCTATTTGTAAGCAGGCTGTCTGAGTGTGCCTTGTCACCACTTTGGTTTTGCAGAGCACTGTGAGTGCCTGCTGTGTGGACCCGTTCATCTGGAACAGCTGTCAAACCACAGCTGCCGTGCTGTACAAGCGCTGCCTGCTCAGTCACACTGATCCCTGCGCTGGCACGGTTTACCTGACCGTCAGGAGTGGGCTGCTCCGGGCCCCTCTCTACCGCTGGTATGCACAGGGGTTTGAGTGTGAATTCCTGACAGACAAAGCCAAGTGTTGTTGACTCTGAGAAGACAAGTCCTAATATCATATGAGAAATTACAATACTGGTGCTAAACTAAGAGACCTAAACATGTAGAAACTGAGTAATTGGGGTGAGGTAGCAATTGCGTGTGGATATGCGCATGTTGTATCTGTGGTCTGCAGTCTGTCCTTTGTAAGACTTAATTGTGAATTGGATTGCTTAATTTTTGCTGATGCCCGATTGTTTCATATAGTTGGTTTTTTTTTCCTTAAATGTCATGTCTGCTTATAGCTTTTAATTATCTTAGCTAAGCATATCTGTAGTTTTAGTAAACAGCCTTGTGGATTTTGCCATGAATTTATTTTCCTGATACTGATCATTCTCGTATTTTAATGTTGTCACACAACTCCTATGTGTTAGCCTAAATATTTCCCCATATACCTCTCAAACCCTTCTAATTCTCCCTTGATAACCAGTCCCTCTAGTCCTTTAATTACATTTGCAGTTTGTGTATTTAATTTGTCTATGGTGCTGTAGAACTGGCAGAGTTTTCAGTGGCAATCTTCCTTGGGCTACAGCTATCAAAACAGCCTGCCAGTTTCCCATCTGCTGGGGAGCCTTCCTGTCATATGTAGATCACTGTCAGCAGGCTGTGTTCAAGAATTAGGATATCGCCTGAAACCCTTGTCTGGCTGACAAGCCCATCTTCTGTAACATCTTGTTTAACTCGTGCTGTAAGTGACATTATCTCAATGAGAATACATTGCGCAACTGAAAGCAGTGCACAGTACGTATGGTACCTCCTTTTTAAATTCTCTTTCTTCCCCAAAGTCCTCTTCTAATAACTGAAGGGCTGGCTGTGGTGGTTTGTGGATCTCTTCTTGTGGAGATAACTCCCCCCTGCCCCCTGTATGATTTACCAGACACTTGCTCTGAGCATGATTTTCTGTAACGAAGCACAAACACATCAGAATACTTTTGCTTATGAGTGCCAGCAAGGTCCTTGAAGGTCAAGTAATGAACCAAATAACATAAAAAGAAAATAGGACGTTTCCCAGCTCTGTAAGCTCCAAGTCCCCTGTGCAACTGGGCGGAAAGGCTGGAGAAGCTATACAAGCAGCTTGTATGTGCTTCCCTATCGTGGAGCGGAATGAAGTGGCTGGTGTTGCGTACCGCTTTCTGCTGACTGCATTGAGATGAACTGGCAGAGCAGGTTGCAGAGAGTAAGATAAAATAGCTGTGGCGTGACAGTGAATTCAGTTGTGTGTGTGTCTCACTATGTAAGCTATCACTGTAGAACTCTTCTTTCTCTAATAATGAATAACAATAGATAACTAGACATTTCATTGTTCTACTTCATCGTGAAAGAGGACATGGAGTTGGCTTTTCCACAGTAATTCACCCGTATGCCAGCTGATACACACTGCTCTGTATGTGCTGTCATTTAATAAGAGAAGGGAAGATGATGCTGCTGCTGGCTGGGGAAATGCACTAGAATCCAGGATCCCTGGATTTTTTGAAGACAAGCTACCAGGTTTATTGTGTTTTTCTCACCTACTGGAGAAAGATGTGTCCTGCTCAGAGGCATTACACCTGCCTGGAGTTTCCAAAGATGTCTGATACTCTGGTTTAGTAGAAATTACTTCAGCTGTGGAGTCTCTTATGGTTTCTGTAAGGCAGATCCTCTCCAGGTAGAATTACCAGAAATGGATTTCCATTTTTGGTTCTGTGACAGACAACCAATGTGAATATTCTACGCAGCGTTCAGTGTGTTGAACAGAAAGATCATTTTGCGCCACAGCAGCATTGCTGGACCTTGTTGCCTCTCCACTGCCATCATTAATCTTCATGTACGCTAGCTGGTTGCAATAAACCCCAGCTTCCCCTATTTATCTCTAGTAAATGTTGAAAAGTTAATTTTAACAGCTGTGTAGAGTTTAAAACAAAGACTGAAAACCACTGCCATTGTCAGGCAGTGGATTCAGGTAGCAGAGCTGTTTCCCTAGCAGGTAGGCTATGTAAAACCGTGAGACTCTGTTACAAACGTTGTCATTATACCGCTGCTCAACTCATTTGTGTTTCTAGCAATAATCCCTGCAGTGATTGCCACTAGGATGAACAAAAAGCTTCCCTTAGCATTCATGTAGCTTTTGCAACTTCAAAGTCTCTGCTCGTGCATTGCTGAGGTGGGTCACTAGTCCTCTGAATCCTGCAGGGATAATGCTAACGTGTTCCAGTAGCGGATAAAGGCACCTGAGGCAGATGCAAGTAGGACTGTTCTCCAGTCATGTTTTTAATTACTTTGCCCTGGATCCAGCTTAATTTTGACTCTTATCATAGTGCCATAAATTAAGTATTGGAGGTGTAACAATTTCCTACGGGTCACATTTGCATTGGTTTCAGAAACAGGGTGAAACAAGCCTGCCTTCATTACACTGATGGCTCTTGAAATGAGTTGGGCATCCTGACCTGACTGAAGGCTGCGATGGCGTGTTAATTCAGGTTGGGGTGAAGGGTGCTGGTACCTATCTTGCTGAGTTCATGCCATGCAAAGCACGTTCTGACTGAGCTGTCAGTGTGTAGGCTGCTTCTTACTCATCAGACTTGTCTTTGAACGCCATAAACAATTGGAAACAAGCTGCGTGAGAAGAGCACTGAGCAATCTCAGATGAGTCTGGGTGCGCTCCAACTGCTGCATGTGCAAAGACTTATGGCCGCAGTGAAAGTGCTCTCAAAGGTGCGTTGTTTATTCTACTTTCTCTATTATTTGCTAAAAATGCACTGCTGCCGTCAAACCTCTGGCCGGTGAAGGGAGTAGGAATGTCTTGTAGTGATCCCCAGCATGCAGGAAGATAACTGATGGCCTGTCTGTTGGTGAAGTATAAGCTGTTTTGGGAACCAGAGAAGCTGCACTGTCTTGTTTATAGGAGTGCACCTAGTACCTGGCACTGAGCTGGTGCCTCGGGATACCAGTAGTGAAATAGTAGCAGTAAATTAAAAACTGGAGCAGTTACTTTTGCAGTCTTCCTCTACTGTTAGACTGATCTCTCAAAAGAGAAAATGAAAATTAAATTTGCATTCCAAACTTCAGTTAAAAAGTGAAGAAACTGTTCCATGCCATGCATAAGCTTTTGTTGGCAAACAGTGCAAATGAGAATTGGATTAATCTCTTGATTTAACTTTGTTGTAATCGTACAATCTCTCTGAAAGATTGCTGTGCGCCTTCCTTTTTCTTTAATTGACTTGTTCTTTCTGCAGCAGCTTCTTTTTACACAGCAGGTCAGTAGTGCTGCTGCAGGATTGAACCAATTGCAATGATTCGTTAAATAAACGTTTTGTTCATCAGGGAAATGAGATCACATGAAGGAGAACTGATTTCTATCCTGAGCTCTCATGTGTAATGCCTATTACTGCTTACTGACAAAATGCTGGACACTACTCCATGAGGCTGCTTTTGAAGCAGTCCAAACAATTCCATTGTCTGACATCAACTTTAAATGTTATTTCTTGGACATCTGAGTAATTTAAAAATAAAATAAAATATAGATTTCAGGAATCTTCAATTATATTAAAAAGCTATGTTCAGGAAGGGAAGGTCTGATGTTCTAGAGCACAGTTCAGCACATCATTTTTTTGGATTTAAACAAAACTTTTTCTTTACTTTTATTTTTTTTTTTAATGTTTGAGATTAACTCATGCGTGAAAACTACTCTCAGCCCCTGCTGAAAGTGGATCTAGGGTCAAATACGTGGTCAAGAAGAGACATAGCAGGTATTTGAACCAAGAATTTCTGTCTAGTACCCTAGCTAGTAGCTAAGTGGCTGCTTTGTTGGCATTGAAAAGCCTTTGCTTTATTGCAGGTTGGGATGGAAGCAAACATACAAACCTTACACTTGTGAAGCTGAATTCCTATCCAGCTGATGTTGCTGGGTCCCAGCTTAGAGGCTGGGAGTGGTCTTATTATTTAAATAGAATAAAAAGAGTTAAAAACAGATGGTCAAATCCCTAGTGTATATGGAAGCACTAGCACAAGATTGAATACCTGACCCCCTGCACCAGCAGAAGGAGGTATCTAAACAGTTAACAAGAGACTTTCTCCTTTGTGGAATGTGTGTGCTGTTAAGTGTCTGTACATGCTCTTCTACTCTAATCAGGAAGAAATGAATACCCATCTGATACAGCATTTATTGCATCATGACTTTATCTCCAGTTCATGCTGGTTGCATAGAAGGAATCTTTCTGTGCCCAAGTGGCTTGAACACTGCCTGTCCAGGCACACTCCTGTCATTTTTAACATAAATAATAACAATTTAGGTGAGAGTGCTCTTCAAAATATGTCTACCCCTCTAATTGTGGTTTGGAGAAAAACCACACCTTTTTCTAGGGCTGCATTATCTAATAACTATCTACTGCAAATTTTCTTCTGTTGTCCTGGTTCTGGCTAGGACAGAGTTAATTTTCACCTGAGCTGGGAGAGGAGCAGAGCTGGTGGCACCTGTGGCTGGGGACACAGCTGGGATAGGTTACTAATTAGCCAATAGCTGGGACAGCTTGCCCAAATTACTCAAAGGGCTGTTCCAACCCGTGTGACACCATGCTCAGGGTGTAAGTGAGGAGAGGTGCCTGCTACTCTGGAGGAAGCCGGGCATCAGGATCCACTGTGAGCTATGGTACTGAAAATTATGTGCTTAAATACTTTGTTATTGGTTTTGTTTGTTTTCCATCTCTGTTTTGTTTTCTTCTGTTGTTCTCTTAAACTTTTTTTTTTATCCCAACCCATGAGTTTTGCCTTTTTTTCTTTACCAGTTCTCCTTCCTGCCCCACTGGACGGTGGGGCGAGTGAGTGAGAGATTGTGTAGCTTGGTCCCGAGCAGGGCTAAACTACAACATCTATTAAGCATCAGGACCTCAGTAGCTTATAGGTCTGACCTATTTTGCTATTTACAAGTAGTCTGATGTTCGCTCCCTGTGTTTTCACAGGAAGGTGTAGGAGTTATGGTATGAAGAGTGTAGCAGTTGTATTTGGCATCAGTGTTATGAAGATGTCCGTCACCCTAAATCTGTGCCAGGTATTTTCAGGAGGGTTACATATGGAAAATGGCCTTTAAAGGCTCTCTAACTGCACGCTTTCTGTGGTGGGTTTGGAGAGTCGTAGATTTCTCCATATCACCCTTGGACAATTTGAGACCTTTAGAAGAATTAACAGTCTAAAGTTGGTGTTAATATCTAATACGAGCAGTGATGATTGGCTTCACTTTCACAGCAGAGCTGGGCTAAATAACATTTTGTCTTGCACGGAGCTGTATTTTCTCTGTTCTTTATGACTTCTACTGTGCTAGAA
This sequence comes from Ardeotis arabs, assembly GCA_011801015.1. Classification (NCBI taxonomy): domain Eukaryota; kingdom Metazoa; phylum Chordata; class Aves; order Otidiformes; family Otididae; genus Ardeotis; species Ardeotis arabs. The sequence goes on along the minus strand of JAAGAY010006775.1, from coordinate 27,626 downwards.
CATCTAGATACTCCTGAGCTTTTCTCCCATTACTGTTAAACTTCTGCCTTCCCATGAGCCTGTGTTTGTGAGCCTCAAGGGTCTGCGTGAGACTTTGATGTGGAATGTCAGGACATTTCTCTAGCCAAGCTCCTCTCTTTGGGTGCTTCTCGCCCACTGGCAGGTGGTACTTGTTGGCCTGCGCTGTTGGACTTAGGCCTTTACCAAGCACTTGTGCTCATCGCATGCAGGGTGCTTTCGGAGGGAGTTAGAGTGCTGTCCTGAAGGGCACAGAATAAGATATAAATGAAGCAGACGGCGCAGCAGGAAGCAGGCTGAAAGCTCAAGATGTACCAGTGCGCTTTGGAGGGCTGCCCGCTGACTAATGAATAGGCAGGCTAGTCACAGGAGGGAGGGCTGCGCTCCCCTTCTCTGAGCACAGAGTATTTACATCTTTGCCAAACACATTTAAAGAACAAAGTTAGATGGAAATACCTCCTGTTCCCTTCTGACATGTGCTTATCTGAGCCTGCCTCCCCTCTTCTCTGAGGGAAAGGCTGCGCTGCCGAGACTGCACCACACTGCAGTTATAAACCATGTTATATCACACTGTCAGCCAGCAAACAAAACCAGTCTGTGTTGTATGCCTCAGTTATACATCTTGCCTTGCAAATAGGGGAAAGATGTGGCCTGGTACAAGTTAAATATACTTTAATCTCTAGTGCAATACAGTATCTGCCTAAAAGTGTTTAACAGCTGAGAACACAGTTTCATGCTTCATTCATCATTAAAACGCCTGAGGCGTTTGGAGGTGTTTTGGCAATGGAACAATGTCCTGTCACATACAGGATATAGTGTTGGATCCAGTCTGGATCGTTAGACAAATGCATGCCTGTGCTAAGATTGAAAAATAAAGCTCCTTTTGTTATGGAAAAGAGAAACAACTACCTTGAGAGAGCAAATCTTCCCAATATCTGACAGTGTCCTACCACTGGCAGTAGCTGGCACACTTAGTCAGCAGTCCTGATGGAGTCCAAAGACTGAGAAGGTCATGGGAAGTGCAGGGAAGTCTTATTTATCCAGTCAGGCATGCACCTGTCCTGCTTTTGCCTGCTCTGCAGTTCCAGTGTGGAAGAAAAATGGATCAGAGACATCGGATGCCCCCCAAACAAACCAGCCCACAAACTGTCCATTGCTGCTTTGTAGGCACTTGCATATTGCTGACTGCCAGACCTGTGCGTCCCTCTGAATCCTAATCAAGCTCTCTCCAGAAACAGAGGTAGGAACAAACACTTGCTGTGTTGGAAAATTTAGAGTTGCATTTCATAAGGTACTCTTTGGTTACCATTTCCAGCTTCATCATCTGGAGTCAGACCTTCTACATTGCTAGGATGAAATTGCTAACCTGTTAGCAGAGGTTTGAGTAATTCTGGCAGCAGAGGGCACAGATACTAATAGATGCATGGATCACAATTGCATATGCTTTATTTCCCTTGTAAGTCAGGCAAAAAGAATCTTTTTCCTGTTTCTGAAAAGGAAATATGTGTTGAAGTTGAATCCTTAATAGCACTTATGGTAAGTGGATTAAAACCAGTAATTTTATTTTTTTTCAGTGACTTTATTTCACCATTATTCTGGTGACACTTTTTAGCCACAACAATCTGGCGAGGTTCTGCCTTCCCTGTTATAGCGAAGAGCTGCAGACAAAATGTGTCAGACAAGCTTATTCATGCGAACGACAGCCTTCCATCTTTTTTTATCAGCAAAGTGCTCTCCTTGCACAGTTTTAATTTAAGTCCATGAAAAAAACCTTTCTCTCCTGAGTAAAGTCAAAGGCCTGTCCACCTCTTATTTTTTTTTTTGTCCTCATCTTTCATTCTCCAGTAGCATAGGTGCATCTCTCACTTTTTGCTTTAGTGCATTTTTATTTCGACTTATGAATGGCAAGGGTAACAGAAACTTGATCTTCCATTGCGAAACATCCCATTACTTGATCACGTTTTCCATTCAGACAGCAAAGCGTATTTCTTATTCATGTGGCCTCACCTGCCTGTGTGGTAGAACAGCTTTGTGCTTTCAAAAAATTTTTCAGTTTATTTTTTTTTTATTTCATCATTTTTATTGATTAGTTTGGTTAAGACTTGAAGCCTTGGCAAGTCTTGCTTGCAAAGTAGGTTTTGGTGAAGACTGAGAAAGCAGTTTAGAAATCTAAACTCTGTTCTCACTTTGGCACTGATTTATCTGAGTGAGTGACAGTCAAATTTGCCTTCTGCCTTTGCTTCCCACAGGCTTACTGGACGGGAGTTGGGACGGTGAATGCCCTGAGAGGCAGATCACTGGCAACAGTATGAAAGCTCACAAGTGTCTGAGATCTGGAGAGTCTATAAATGTGTGGAGTGTGTTGCTTGTTAGCTCAACAGATGACTCTTGCCTGTTGCTTTGCTTTTGTTGTTGCTCAGTCATTAAGCGTATCATAAAAGCAATTCTTCTCATAGGGAGACACAGAAGGCTCCTGCTATGATATTTCTGAAGGGAAAAATTTTTTCCTTCTGGTTATGATATCAGCATTCCCAAATGCTTCATTAATATGCAGAGAGTGCAGGGAAAAATCAGTATTTTTGAAGATCTGCCTTGTGACTATGATTCTGGTGAGCTACTCCTTGGCCATGGATAAGTTGGCACCACAGCAATCAGGTGTTTGCAAATAGAGAGAATGTGTAGATCAGACCATCACTAACAAGGTGTCCCTCTGACCAGCTGTAAAAGCTGTTTGACCAGTTGCTTACAACAGTTGCCTTCTGCCCCTACAAGGGTGCAGTCCCTCTTCTATTCAGCCGTCAGGTAAGCTAAGAGGTAATTTCAGCCTGAACTGGCTGGCATGCTAGGGGCATGGCAAGTGCAAAAATGCTGGTATTGTAAAGGTTGGTATCCTCCTGCTTTGCAGGAGAAATTATGAAATCACTTCATAGTCTCTCAGTGAGTTCTCACAAATCTATTTCCTTCTGCCCAGTATTTCATAGAATCACAGAACGGTTTGGGCTGGAAGAGATCTTAAAGACCATCCTGTTCCAGCCTGCCTGCCCTGGGCAGGGACACCTTCCACTGGACCAGGTCGCTCAAAGCTCCATCCAACCTGGCCTTGAACACTGCCAGGGATGGGTTATCCACAGCTTCTGTGCCTCACCACCCTCACAGTAAACAATTTCTTCCTTATATCCAATCTAAATCTACCTTCTTTCAGTTTAAGCCATTCCCCCTTGTCCTATCGCTACATGCCCTTGTCAAAAGTCCCTCCCCAGCTTTCTCGTAGGCCCCTTTTTTCTACAGTTCACAGGGAAATCGATCCTGGAGCAGCTCAGAGCAGTGCTGAGAGGAAAGCTGTGGATTGTGCCTCAGCAGTACATGGATGAGTGAACACGATGCTCCAGAAGGTGCAGTAACTCTGTGATTTGCTCCCTTGAGTGGTCGTCATCTGGGTCAACGCTGCAGTGCAAAGCTACTCTGAGTTAAGGGAGAGTAGCACAATGAAGTGATGTCTCTGCTGTACATTTCTTGGAAAAATGTTATCAAACCCTTGAGAGAGGTCTTCTCTCCTTGCATACAGAAGCTGGGCTCCTCTGCACTAGTGAAGTGTTCACAACTGGCACCTGCGTTAAGAAAATTCAATCACCTGCTATACAATAGCTTGTGTTTAATCTTCACTGCAGTGCTCAGACACAGCTCTTCAGTTTCTTCCTTGGTTTAATTCTATCCAGATCAAGACTGTGCTGGAAGGACAGTTGCTGCAGAAAAAAAAACCTGGGCAGTAAAGACAATCAGATGCATTCAAACAGTGGGAGCTTTAGCTGTTCTCTGTCATTCCTCTTGTGTACAGGCTACTTAACCCTGTTGTGCTGACCAGGAGATTTAAGACAGACTAAAACAGGGATTGTAGGGGCTCCTAGGATGCAGAGTGACACCAGACAGGCCTCGATAGCTTAAAATGTTATCAGATGTGATTACTAAGGATGTGTCCACACTACACTGTGCCTTAATCGCAGGGGACAGTTGCAATAAGAAACACAATTGCTGTGTGCAGCAGTAAATGCCTGACCAGCTACGCTGTCTTTCACATTTACTGAGGAAGACAGTGAGCAGTTTGCAAATAATTTTAGCTAAAAAATGACAAAATGAAAAAGAATGGCACTTTAAAAATACCAGAGCATTTTGCTTTAAGACTTTCAGCTGAAAAACTGACTTTTGCTTAGGAAATATAAAATTTGAAATGGAAAAAATATCAATCTTAAGGGGTTTTTTTTAAGGGTTACATATTAGGTGAAGTAAAATACTTCATTTGAACTAGAGAGATGCTCTTTGGTCAAAAGCGAAGGGCTTTTTCTGTGCATCTGGACAAACTCATCTACTTGTTTACCTCAAAGCAAATCTGTTGCCGCCCACCCTGAAATTTCTCTCTTACCCCCCACATTTGTACGTATACGCAATTCTGTTATTGAAGTAAAAAATAGATCCTTTATTTGCTCATCTCTGGGTCCCTAGGACCTAAAGAAGGTTAATTAATTTTCGTGTCATGCTGATCTATGGAACTGATCTCGTTGCTAGGGTAGTGTTGTGAAACAAGGTTTTGTGGGTGATTTACCAACTCCCTTCTCTGCCTGGTCCCATGTTCATTTTTGAAAAGAAAAGTCGGTCCTGCCTAAAGAGTGCGGCAGCCAAACAACCCTACTTCTCTCTGAGGTTTTCCTGTGCTTTTTTCTGATACTGTGTGGAGTGACAAGCCAAGCTGAAGTAGTTTCCGTCCCTTTCATTTACTGCTGCCTAGTTTGAGAATACTATCACCTTTCTGAATATTGCTACCTTATGGACGCTTCAGTGATGGAATTACAGGGCTTGCTATTTACCAAGATCTTAACAGTCCTGCATGTTTTTCACCTAAAGGTAATTTTACTAACAATTCTTTTCCTGGATTGTTGCCATTGTTTGGGTGGATTTGCTTTTCTCCTATAATTTCTGCACTTGTTTGGAGGAGGAAGCATTGCCAGAGGAGTCAAGCTAACCCTGATATGAACCCTGAAACATTTATTTCACAAGCTGCTGTGTTAGGAAGGTGCTATCGTGCTGAATTAAAATAAAGCTATTGCAATTCTGGGAAACAAATGTCGAGTGCTCAGCCCAGATTCCAAAGAGTCTCTCTGGCCTTGTCTAGACTGACTCGGAGAGGCAGTGTCTGTGCTCAGTTGCTGAAATGCATTAGCAGAGGTAGAGCATAGTTTAATGCATGTGTTAAAATGCGCTTTGATTTTTCTATGCTAACATCAGTAGTCTAGCTACCACCCCATACATTCCTCGTCTAGACAAGCAAATGTCCACGGATTTATGTGCTGGAGGGAACGGGCGAACCTTGAAAGGCTGGCATGTATGACTGTTCCTTCACCGCAAAAAGGAGAGTTTTCATTTTCTAAGTGTAGAAATCCTGGCAGAAGCAAAACTTTGGTAAGCTTGAGTGCAGCTAGTATCAATGAGAGGAGGAGTGGGCAGTTATGGGTGGTTTCAACGGGTGATGGGTGGCTCTGATCAGCCTGTACCTCTTCTCCGATATAAATGGCACAGAAATAGAAAAGCTCCCTCCTTGCTCTGAAGACAACACCAAGGAGCAGTCTAGGAGTTGTCTAGACTACCCTAAAAGATGTGTTTAGAGCCCATTAGCTAAAATGACTTAATTGTCATATTAAAAAGGTGAAGTGGGCAGGGTGATGTGTATTCTGGGGCCTGAGAAGCCTGGAGTGCTTTCTGGTGCTGGGGTATCTCAGGGCTCTGTTTCTGTGCAGAGACTAAAGTAGTCCAGCATCTGGAGTTCACCCAAATCTTGGAGTAATCAGAGGACACAAAATCAGAGTGTGCTTGTAGCTCTTGCTTCTGAGCATCAGTTAATAAAGTAAATAGCTTTGTTCATTCCCTACCATTGCAGGTTGTTAGGTCAAGTGACATTTTATGGCTTTAATGGCTTGTGAGCTTGCTTAATATGTCAGAATAGATGGAACAGACTGTGTTTAAAATTCAAATAATCCATTTTCATGTGAGATCTGTGTGGAATTTGAGCAGTGTCCAAATTAATGCATGGCACATTTGGATACTGACTAATTAAACTTAACAAATCAGTAAGAATTGGACACTGGTGAGAAATAAACCTATTAAAGAAACAGAGCAGCAGTTTATTTTAGGGAAAAAAAAAAGAGAGAGAGAGAAAGAGCCCTGACACTTTATGTAGTGTTTTCCATTCACAGAGATTTTTGAAGTGCTGATTAAAAATGCAGTGACCTCTGGGATAAAGTGGCATGCAGAGCAGCAAGGTAAAGTCTGAGCAAGCAAACAACAGAATTAAAGCTCTGACTGATAAAGCGCAAAGCTTAGGCCCATCATCGCTGAAGGATTTGTTTTCCAGACAGTAGCAAGAGAAATGAATTAATTACTTTAATGACAGAGGGACTGCGCTATTGATGTTTTAAAGCGATCCTATGCATCCTTCCAGGGCATAGTGATAATTTGGTTCTGTGCTATACTAGATTGTTTTAAACATCTGAAAGATGTGATCCAAGGAGTTCCTGGTGTATTTTCACAATGGTTTTGCAATGCTTAAATGCTCTCCTGATAGGAAGTGCCCTGGGATCTAGGATAAAGTCTCACAAGGAGAGACCGATGGAAAAAACTTCAATAAAGCTTCATTTTCTGATATTAAACAATGTGGTTTTGAGAGCTTCTGTCAGAAGCGTGTCTTGTACCCTGAACAGGATGTCTGAGGCTGATTTACTCACTTTCTTGCCAGCAGTCCTGTAGGAGGGTTTCTCTTGTTGGAGTTGCACTGCTCCAAATTGTGAAAAGGAAATTCTATATCTACGTATCATCTGTGTTTCCAGGTGAAATGTTTCAGTGATTTTCTTGCTGTGTTCCCCTGTGTCTAGCACTTGAGCAAGAGGAGGATGCTTGATTTGTACCAGGGGACAGGGAACTGTGTGTGTGACTGGCCAGAAAACCAAGATCTGTGGTTTGGCCGTACATAAGATGAGCTGTAGTGCTTATGTGCCAAAGCACTTGAAGATCTGAAGGAGGAAAGAAAGCATAAGCAGTAACTATTTTCATAAGGATGCTAAGCTGAGCTACTGCTGTGTTTCCTTGTACTATAACCCCTGGAGGCAACAGGACTGAAGAGACTGCAATGTCTCTTCAGGACAGGACAACAGCCTGCAGGTCAACAGGAGCTTTCATTCTGCGTGGTTTTCAAAATGCACTGACTCCAGCAATGCCTTTCACTAGGAAATCCTTGCTCAGGAGGTCTGACTGCAGCCAAGTTTTGGTAAGACAGTGAAGTTGTCTTCTTTTTTTGTACCAGTGCCCTAATTCACAAAGTCTGTGAGCAGCCAAGTCATCCCTTTCCAGCTGCTTCTCATCTGCCACATGCAAACACTTTGCCATCGTGAGTGATAGTGAGCATTTGAGAATACCTGCATTATGTCTAGAGTTGCAATTTGAAGTGATATTTTTTGCTGCAGAAATTAACTCCCTCTCTTCGTATTTATTTGTAACTTAGTCCTTCCTGCCTCCACCCTTAAATACATCATTCATCTGACTGGCTCAATGTTGTGACACATAAGTATTTTATTGACTGAGCATTACTGGACAGTGAACCGTGTCTAAGGAGCAATCATCTGAGTCCTGACCGAGGCCTCTGTGTTCCTTGTGACAAGGAAGTTAAATGACTCCCAACAAAGCATTAGAATGAGATGAGAGTATATAAAACTCTTGTAATGTCATAGGGGCATTTCTTTGAATTATGCTTTCTGGTTTTGTGTGTTCATTGTTGCTCTAAGCTCTGGCATCCTTGGTGGATTATAATTGGTGGAGGCAAGGCAGGAGAACTGAGTGTATTGCAGTAAGTGAAACAATCCCAATAGAGATACAGAGAAGTTCTACTAAAGGATATATGGGACTTCTCTATGCATAAAGTTAAAATTCTTCACTAGTCTCGTAAGGATGCAGCTGTGTGTGTGTAACGGGTATTTGCATCGCTCCAGATCATTACAGGATGGCATAGGAATACAGTCTGTGCTGTAGCTCCATCCAAGGTACAGTTTCTCCAAGAGATCGTTACACCTTAGTGATGGACATGGATGTTCTTCCTACATTCCATGGTGGGGCAGTTTATGAAGCATTAAAAAGATGCAAGTGACAAGATCCAAACAAAAGGCCAGAATTTTCAGGAGAATGCTTCCATCTGTGAGGTAACCCTAAGGGGGGTGAACCGACTTGCTCAGCTCTTCCGCAAAGGAGATGAAAGAAGAAAAGGAGAACTATGGCAGGTTTGTCGCACCTAGACACTGTTCTGGTTATCTTGTGAGGACATCTGGTTTTGCTTGTATAGGTCTATTCTTTTTCCTTAATGCCTGTTAAATCTTTTGCCACCCTGATTGCCCTAGGTAAGTTAGGAGATGAAAAGCAGCATCTTATTTCACATCAAAGTAGGCTGCCTTTCAGCTCTAGTAGTCAGTCTAGCTGTACGTGCGCACTGGAAGACCCTTTTCTACTGAACCATAACATCAGAGACGTAGGATTTCATGCCAGAGCAGCTCAGGTTTTCTTGGAAATGAAGTTTTTGTAATGGAAGGCACAAGGAACGTATAGTAAGAAGACATAAAATTTCCATTAGATTTCTGTTCTTGAGTATTTCCCAGAAGACTAAAGACAATACAGTACCAATTTGGACTGTAATCAAAAAGTCAGTAATTGCCTTTAAGGGGTCAACACATTTAAGCAGCATTTGCAGTATTTTCCTAAATACAACCATATAACAAACCAATGCTCTTCTAACAACTAGCCTTGTTATCAGTTTGCAGAAGCATTGCTCCTCTGTCCAACTAAGGATGCTTATCTCAGATGTCCTTTCACTTGCTTTTAATATAAATGAGCCTACTTTAAGAGGATAATTGTGCAGGTTTTGCTCGCTCCCTCATACAGAACTCAAAATTGGAGCAGTGAGTGCAGTGAGTTTTGGAAGATAGCCTCAGAAAGGAAATGTTGCTATTGTATTTACTTTGTTATGCACCTGGCACTACATGCTACACGATGTGCAGATCAGAATTTTGAGTTTTGCCTTGGGTAAATTTGTCTCAAAAGCACATGTCAATTACATGTTGGGACCACAGATGCCTTGATGAAAATATGATACTTGAGAATTAGGCAGAGCAAAATAGTTGGAGCATGAAAAACATGGCTTTACAAATTCAAATTATGTAAGAGAAGCAGGACAGATAACAGTCAAGGTCATGAAGATGCAATGGTGGAATTTCATATATTATGTATGTTAATAGCTTGTAAAGGTTGGTGTGCAAATCAAAATGTAATAGGAGCAGTAAAAACTTGCTTGTTTATAGAACTTGGCTTTAGAAATGCAGAGACACTGGAAAAACTGTGAACTAAAGCAGGTGTGGTACTACATCATCCCTCAACTTGCACTGCTCCACAAATTCAGGGAGCGTTGGAGGACCTCTGTGCGACCTCTTCGGCAGTCAAGCACACGCTCAGTGTGGTTTCCACTCATGCCATTAGCTGCTCTGAAGCTGTGGCTTCCTGCAGAGGATGCCTTCATTGCTGATGGCAGCACATTGATTTTGAGTGAACACGCCATGTGTTATTGACTGGTTTCCCTGGTCCTAGGAGGTGTCTCTTGTCTAACAAAGAGACAGAGCAAGCTCGCACACACAGTTTCCAGGCTTTTTTTTATACAAGACATTCAATCCACACTCTTCCTTATACCAAGATGATAAGGGATTATTCCTTTGCAGTGAGGCACTTTGGTTGTATGCTCCTGGTATAGTCAGAACCTGGATTTTAGTCAGTCTGCTGTCCTGGTGGGTATTTTTTCATAGCTGCAGCCCCAAAAACTTGGATGTTATACTGTAGAAAGACTTCTTTTCTAAGTGATCCTAGGTCGTTGTTCATGTGTTAAAGTATTGGAATGGCTTTTCTCCAGAAATTGAGGCAGAATATATATTTTCTGCCATCTCCAGGCCAAATCCTTGAATTAAATGTGTAAATTAACTGGCCATTGATTGATATCTTCAGTTATGACTGCAAAGCTGGTCTGGTATATGGTTCTGAATAAGAAAAATAGAAGTGCTCAACTCTTCACACATTCTCAGTGTAGGTTGCTACTTTCAAACTTGGATGGCTAAAGTGGGACACTTAAAGAAGTGGCTTTATGGGGATGCTGGGTTCCTACTGTTCTGTGATCAGTGGGGAGCGAACAAAACAGTCTAAGTGTGTAAGTCCTGTCATCCTTCCCTTCCAGATGGGCTTCTGCCAGTTCCTATATTAGAAAAACCTGACAAAGCTAATATATCCCATCACCTCTGACCTGAGAGAAGTATCCAGGATTCCTCAAATCTTGTCCTGGTACTGTGCAGCAATCTAGTAATTGCAGCACAATACTAGCGAGTAGTGAAATAGTGCTGATTTTTCTTCACTTAAATTTTGATGGGGAGTTTTGTTGGTTTGGGAGATACGGAGTTTTTGCCTTATACCTTAGACATGAACAGAACTAAGACTTGAGGACTAGTTCAAAAAGCCTGTGAGTTTTGATCTAATGTAGTCATTCTGCAATGGAGATCTGTGAGTGTAGGTGGAAACCGAAAGCATGGGGAGGGGAGGCACCGCAGTAAAATATCATTTAGCTTTGTCCCAAAATGGACAAGCCATTTATGCTATATAAAAGACAAATGTGGAATCTTTTGGTGTGTGAATAATTAAAGATGCCACTGGGGATATTATGTGCAGGGATGTTCCTCAGACAGACTTGCAGAGCTGTGTTAGCATGTCCAGCCTGAGGGAAGAGGTGCCAGTTTTGCTGCCCCGGAGGCAGAGCGGGGATCATGCTGTGGTTTAATCATCCTGAGTCCATTGCTACAGATGGAGGTAAGCAATGCTGGCTCTCTTGCTAGTGCAGGCTATTTCCAGATCTGTGCTAGTTCAGGAGTTACCAGTAAGCTCTGTGAGGTGGAAATTAACACGCACGGGCTTCCCCTGTCTCTGTGAGTCAGGAGTAGCAGCTCCCTGTTGTGGTTTACCTTGTGTTACAGTAGGGGGGTAGCTCCTGCACAGGACAAAGGGTTTGCCTCCCAGCTGCCTCCTCCCTTGCAGACATGTGCAGGGGAGCTGTATCAGAACCTTATTCAAGGATGTGGATTGTGCTGCAGGAAGAGTAAAGAGCTCTTGGGAGTATTTCACTGCGTTTGCTCAACCGTGTAATGCAATCTTTAGTGCACAATGCTGTACACGCTTGATGTCTTTCCCTTGATTTATTTATTTTATTTTGACTGCTATTGGAAAGCTTGTGGGTGTCCCTTTTTTTTTTTTCTTTATTTTCTTCTTTTCCCCTGCTCGTTTTCTTACTCTAGAAGTATGTAAACCAGACCTCCCACTTCACTGAGCCTTCAACACAATATGGGCTTTTAGCATCATGTCAGGGCGGGACTGATCCACACATGTGACGATGTTTGTAGTATTTCATAATGACACAAACAATGGCATGCACATAAATATTTTGGTAAAGCATTGTTTGCATACAGGAATGTAATTCGCGGTATCTGCACAGCATTAGTTGCAAATGGATTAGTATTTCTCTCTGTGTATGTAGTGAGTCAAAGCATTTTTTTGTATGCACATAGGATTATGGTAAAAATTTGGATAAAATATACAATTCTTAATACTAAATAGATATTAAATCTCCAGGAAAGTGAGACACGCACCCCTCTTTTCTATAGACACTCCTGCTTAGTTTTCACTGTCTTGCTTCTTGTTTCAAGGAATGTCCTCAGGCTACACCTGGGGCTACTTAATTTCCCAGTTTGTTCAGTTGCACTGTAAATCTAAGCTATTTTCTTGTGAGTTGTTCCATGGTAATGTGCTTCCTGCTGTGACAATGGCTAATAGACCTTAGATAAAATCCTCTCAGTGGCTTCAGAAATTAGCCTCATAGCTCAGACCTGTGCTCAGAAGAGGACTTAACTGGGCAGCGGACATTCTAGTTGATGGTGAGCTTTCGTCTACATCTCCACTAAAGGCCAACCTGAGTCAGTACTGATGAACACTAGGCACCTTTTTCATTTATATCAGGCAGATTGTGGCTCTCGGTTCTGATGTTTAGGGCCAGTAATTCGTGCGATACTGCTCAGTATTGCACGAATTGCTACCCTTCCACTTGGATTCATTAACAGGTTTTCTTCCCAAATGAGTCAAGGTTAGCAAGCCTGCTCCAGTGGCATGAACAACCAAGTGTTTCTTTCAGAAAATTGAAAGAATTTAGCAACACAAAGACTTTCTACAGCTCTTGGATTATTTTGAAATTAGTTCCTTAAATTGCTAGAAACTCCTAGATATGCATGTTTCCTTGTGGTGTGTAGGAGTAGTGTAGGATAACCACAGCAAGATTAGAGAGATCATCACTTCCCTATACTTCACTGATGAAGATGACTGATTTTTTTTTTTTTGGTAGGTTTTGTTTGTTCTAGGTGGTTGAAATGGACCCTGACAGCTATTTGTATCAAGAAAGAGCCAAGTCAGCTTAATCTGAACTCAGCTCCTTTCCCCTCTTCCTGCAAGGACAGCCGCTTTGGGGTGTGCTTCATGAGGATGGAGCATATGTGAAAGTGATCAAAAGCTACCATTCTGCCCCGACGTGCTAAAGAAAAGATGCCTCAGCTTCACTCTGTGTGGGTAGAAGCCTTCTGGTCCTAAGTGATGGTGCACAGTGTTAGGAGACCATCATGTCAGAGATGGTCTGGACTTTGCTGGCAATGCAAGCATGCCAAAGAAGGCACAAGCGTCAGGGAGAGAGTGTGTGCTTGGGGATGCAGTTCTGCCTAGACGTTTTCAGCCAGCACAAAAGAAACCAAACAATAATTGATGTTTTAGAACCCTAAAATAACTTGTGTTCGAAAAATCCTAAAGGATCCTGGTGGGAGTGAACTGTTAACCCAGAATGCCTTCAATCTTGGGGAAAGGGCAAAGTTAGCTTTCTGCAGGGGAGCATGAATTAGCACTTGTCTGCCTTCTGTCTGACAGAACCCTGCGTCCCCAGCAGTGTCAGAGACAGCCGATCCCAGACCGTCCCTAGCAAGCGTCCTACAAGGCCAAAGAAGGCGGCAGCACCATGCAGGAAGTCCCCGAAAGGCTGGGCGCATGGCCAGTAAGAATTGTTTTTGCAGAGAATTGAAGGGATTTTTTTCAAGTTTGTCTTCACATTTGGTTCATAATGGTCCATTTAAAAGCAAGGAACTGCAAAGGAGTCCAGGCTCAGAAGCAATCCTGGGACTTTAACCAGTACAGATGTGTGGGAAAACACTTAACGTGATTGATACCTGTCAGCAGAACACTGTCATGTAGCTGTCAGGAGTAAACCGTGAGGACTGAAGCTCAGGGTCATGCAGAAGAAAGCCCTTGTGAAGCTATATAGACTGCCGTGCTTTCCTGGCAGAGCAGAATGAATTGGGACAGAGATGTATTTATATCACTTGATATTTTATTTAGTGCACATACATATTTTAGCAAAACCCCGATTAGCTCCCACAGCATGTATTCTGTAAATCTTTCTATTGTGCCTGTGAGTGGTGTGCCCGTGTGCTTCTCGTATAGCAAAAGAAGATATTTGCTGCCTTAACCTTCGGGGCAACCTGTCTTTCCTTTCTACTTCTGTTTGGAGCAGGGATGTGCTGCTAACCATGGAACCACACCTAAACTGCCAGGCAGCTTCTCTTTGCTGACCTTTTTTTCCTGCAACTCAGTAAAATGGCCAGGCAGCTGCACACTCCTCTCTTCCATTAGAATAGCAAAAAGATAACTGTTCTCGTACTGTTCTTTTATTCCTTGTTCCAGGTAGGAATTCTCTGTTCTCTTCTCCCAGTGCAGACGGTGACTACTGTCTTCCTTCTACCCATCTAATTCAATGTCATTTATCACACTTGCAGGATTTTCTTAAGAAAGATCAATAATTTGCTTGCTGTGTAAGTTGTGCTGTGCTCTTTATATGAAAATTGCATTGATGTCAGTACTTAATGCTAGGAGAATCATACTGCTGGGCATGGTGAGGGATTTGGAAGTCCAGAATAAATGTAAAAGGTGCATCCTCACCATGACTACCCACAAATGAGTTAAGAACCCTGCAATACTCGCTGTGCTTTTTGGAGTTAAATACATGCACTTCACAGCTTGCAGTTGGCTTTGATAAGTAGCTTTTCATTGTAAGCAGAGCTCAGTTTAACAAAAAACAAACCAACAAAAATCAAAACAAAAATCCATAACAAACAGTAAACTTTACTCTTGCCTTTCTGCATTATTACGTGAAAGCTTCATGTAGTTTAAGGAAGAGCTGTCATATCTGTCACTAAGTATACAAAGGTTATCAAAATAAAAAGGCCATGAGGAATCCGCTGTTCTACCAGCATCCCTTTGCAGAGTGTTTTCAGAGTAAGGCTCTGCAATGGCAATGTTTCTATTTATTTTTAGTGAGGTGAAAACATGCTCGTAGACCTCAAGTGAAGGGAAGCTAGAGTTCAATTGCCACGTGGGCTGTTTTCAACCAGTAAATGTAGCTACACCTTTTTTCTTTTTTCTTTTTTTTTAATAGATGTAAGAGCTCCACTGGCTGTCTGCTCATGGGTTTTGTTGAAGCTTGTGATCAGCAGCTTCTCCAGAATATAGAACGCTGCAGTGACCCTAAGGTCTCTATCAAATCTGAATCTGAGGGGCATTTCTGGCTGCGGCTTGGAGTGCTCCTTCGCTTGGTGAGGAGGTGGAGCAGCTTGGTGCATGGTCTGCCAGCTACAGCCCAGACACTCACTCAGTGGGCTGACTCTGCTCTATTAACTCTCTGGCAGTGAGATTACATATAGGAAGAAGCTTTTCATTTATTTATTTTGCGTTTCCTTTTCAAAGAATTCACCCTTGGTATGTCTTGCTGGCGCTGGTCTGCTGCTTTACTGAGGCTCGCTCTTCCTGAGTGGCTGGTGTTCCATCTGTGACTTGGTATAGCCTGACCTTTGTTTTTTTCCTTTCTTTTTTTTTTTTTTTTTTTTTTT
>JAAGAY010006767.1:0-16602 GCA_011801015.1 Ardeotis arabs | reverse complement strand
TTTTTTCCCCAAAGTTTGGAAGGAAAATTCAGGCCCTAGTTAAACATTTATTTAAGCTGATAAGGCAAGTGGAAAAAGAATCCTACCTGCTTCCTCACCTTGATATTTTGCTACATAAGTCACTGCGTGGTCAGATAGTGAGCTAGTGTGAAGTGATCTAGCTGAAAAATAACGCGTCCAAACGGTGGGAACACCCCTTCCCTTCCCGAACAACTGCTGCTGCGTCACTCACAGCAAGCTGCGTACCATGGACTGAAAAAATCTGAATGCCTCCTGCTATTTAAAAAAAAAAAAAAAGTTCTGTTTTCAGCCATGCTTTTTCTCCTGCTACTGAATTTGTAGGTTTATCTGACTCCCTTTACTGAGACGGAACTCTGCAACAAACACTGAAGAGTTGTCCTGGTTTCGGCAGGGATGGAGTTAATTTTCCTCTCAGTAGCTGGTGTGTTTTGGATTTTGGATGTGGAGAATGTCGATAAACACCCTGATGATAGGAGTTGTTGTTAATGAGACCAAGGACACTGTCTGGCTTTCCAAGTCTCGCTAACGTGCAGATGCAGGAAGCTGGGAGAAAGACAGACAGAATAATTGCCCCAAACTGGCCAAAGAGAGCATTCCATGCCATAAACATCATGCTCGCTGTATAAGTGGGGGTTGCCCATGGAGGGGGCATCCATTTTCCATCTCGTCTCTCTCTTGCTCCCTGGCATCGTTCCCTCTATTCCCTCTGCCTTGCTGACTCACTTTCACTCCTTTGCTTGCTGCTGGATTTTGGTTCTGTGATCGCTGCTTGGGACGGGCTGTATCGGTCACTGGGACATCGGGTGGTGAGAAATCGTGCGTTGTTCATTTTGTATATTTTATTATCCTTATATTCTGTTATTATTGTAGTTTTCCTTTGCTATTGTAGTAAGCTGTCTTTATCTCAACCCATGAGTTTTCCTTTCTTCCCAGTTTCTCTCCCCCATGCCATTGGGGAGCGGTAGGTTGAGCAAGGAACTGTGTGGTGACTTGGGCTAAACCACAAGAGTTTTCTGCCGGTTTCATAAACAGAATCAGTTGGTCAAGGTGTTTCATGAGCTCCAGAGGTGGTGTGAGAAAGGGGCTGGGACTGAACAATTGAGTGCTGCAAAGAAAGGAAAAAGCAGGGAAGGAAGGAAGCAAGCAAGCTGTACGTGGTTTGTAGAACAACCTCATGCAGGTGTAAGACAGCCAGTGCCAGTACAATACAGAGGATGATACAGCTTCGTGGGTGCGTGCACAGGGAGCCAGAACTGAGTCTTTTTTTTCTTCATCAGCAATGACAGCTTAAATGCAAGTCAAACTACCATTTTTTTGCATCGTGCTTCTGATAGCTTATTGTCCCGGCATAGGCTTTATCCACAAAGTCTCAGGGTCAGCCCAGTGAATGCTTTGCAGTACTCAATATCTTGGAGACTGTAAGGAGGAATCATGATGTTCTTTTTTTTTTTTTTCCCTGCTTTAGGTATATTAAAAGGTCCAGCATCTGATGGGATGGGTGGGGAAGACAAGGATAATCAATGGTCACTCCTTTGCAAGTAGTTTTCAGTATTTGGTAGTGTGTTTTAAAAACATGCTGCATTCAAAAAGAAAAAAAAGGCTTTTCATCTTTGCTGCTTGCTATATTAGATTTATAATACTTTTCCTTCCGTTCCTTCCATTTTTGTAGAAATAGGCCTCGGAAGAAAATATCAAACATTACTACCTCTTAAAAGGAGGTAAAATAAATGCATCTCTTAACCTTTTTATATGTCACAGAGAATCAAAAAAGGGCCTGAGTCCATTAAACAGACTGCTAATTTTAATTCTTAATGTTGCCACTTGCGTATTTAAACCATTTCCTACTCATGTTTCTGTACAACAGTAACATTTATTTCATGGTAAACTTTGATGTAATGTGTGCATTTTGCATCTCCTTTGATATTTCTTCTTGCTCCTTTGCAAGGCCTTTGGCAACTGACTGTCTGCTTTCTGACTCTTTTTCTGAACGAGTTTCCTTCTGTTACCGTTCAGAGCCGTGAAGAAGTGGAACCAGTTTCCTTGTTTGCAGCCAGTGTATTTTGTTCTTTTTAATAGCTTTTCTCTGCAGAGTCTGACTAGCCAATAGCACCATGTAATTACAAGTGCTCTGGTTGCACTAGTATCTTTTGAGTTAACGTGATACCATTCTTTTTACCTTCCTTTTAACCTGCAAGTGGTGATGAAAGATATTTTCCAAATGTTTGAACTGCTATTTATGCATATTCTTGGCTTAAATTGAAGGATTCGTGTATATACTTGAGCAGATACTTCCGTGTCCTGAACACAGAAATAGTTTTGCATCCTCTCATTTACAAATCTTCCGTATATCTGTTTTTTTAAAAGTCGTTTGAAATGTGTAATGCTCCAATGCATTTGCAATTGTTGACACAATGCAATAGCTCTTACCCTTTGGTTTTCTTTGAAGCTATGACTAGAAACACTGAGATGAATTTTCTGGTGCTTTTAAAAGCTTACATTTATAGGATTGGCTTCCCTGGTTGCCTCAGCAATCTTACATTTTAACAGAACTCTCCTTTCTTGCTCATTCATACTGGATTTTAACAGAGAATTTCTATTCTAATTTATTCTGTCCTCAGAGTCAAGGAGGAAGCATTTACAGTACACAATCTAGTGAGGAAAACACTAAAGTATATTGTAAAACTCCTCTGTTCCACTGACTTTGTAACAAAAAGTCATTTTGAAAAGATGTGAACTAACTTGTTGTTTCCCTCCTCCTCCCTACAAAATACCGCCTGAAATGGAGAGATTAGCTGCTACTTGCTACCCTCCCTTCAGCTTTAGATAACCTTCATGTCTTTCAAGTTAACCCCAGAAAAACCAACACAGAAAAATGAGTTGTTGATACTTGTGCTCTGTGTTACTGTGTGTGCTGGTATTCTTGATTGGGTAGCTTGGATTAGGCTTCACGTAATATCTTTAGCTTGGGAGTTTAGTGGAATATATCTTACGTGTAAGTGATACAGGCATCTATCCACGTGTAAAATAACATTTCTGTAAAAAAGACAATCACCAAACCCAGCAACAAGAATAAAAAAAAACCCAAACCCAAACCCAAAAAACCCCTTTGAAAACCCCAAACAAAAAACCCCAGTATTTCTCAAGAAGACTTGTCAACTGAATTGTGGTCTTGTTTAGAGCAAAATTTGAGGGTTGGAGAAGAACCTATTTGAAAAATTCCTTAAAAATGGACGTAATCAGTTAAGCTGACATGTGGCCACCTACATCTTCTGCCTCGTGAAGCCTGCTTACCCAACTTCAGGGGCCGTTCTGTTAAGTGAAGTGGTGACACTGGAAGCTGAGTTAAGGCCACTAGAACAGTTTTCTTCATCGGGCTCCCGTTCAAGGGTTACCCTTGAAAGGTTCCTGAAAGCATGCCCTAAAAGACATGGCAGAATAAGAGTATCTCTCACTTCTCTGCAAATGTTCCAAGATGACAACAAAAACCTGTGAAAGTGATTGTTGGAAATGCTTACGTTTGAAGTAATACAACCAAATGCTAGTAACTTTTTAAATACTGTGTTCTGCTGTGACTCACTGAGTGTTCTCCAAACTTCTTACGTTTATTGTAGATCTGTCGGACTTCCTTCTTGCCATAGTATTTTGTTATTTCATGAGTTTTTAGGGTTTTTTTAAATTTTTTTTTTTTTGCATTTTCCCTCCCATTTTTTCCATACTGTGTTAAAACAACTTCCAAATCAGAAATACCAAGCCCTTGCATTTTATACGGAAATCTTGGTAAGATAAAAAAGAAGAGTCCGTTTATTTGTTCTGCGATGTATTTCAGCTGTGGTGAATTGTGGCTTTCCCTATTCCATTTACAGCTAGCTGTACTTGCACTCTGGAGGACGTGTGAATTAAGAACAATTCATCTGTTTTAAGTGTGTCATGGATGTTAACGCAGAAACTTACAACTTGAGACTAGAACTGCATCTTAAAATTTCAAAACATTGTGAAGTGTCTGTTGCCTATGAAGTGAAATACAGAAGTGATCCAAATGTCTAAAATTCATTCTGATTTATACTGTAATTTTTGTCCTGGAGTCTCTTTATAATGCGATGCCTTTGTTTCTTTCCAATAGCTGAAGGAGATAGATGCCAAAAAGATTATCAGAGCAATGTTGTCTTACGTGTGGCCCAAAGACAGACCAGACCTGCGAGCCAGAGTAGCCATATCTCTGGGGTTCTTAGCAAGTGCAAAGGTAAGAACAGGTGCTTCGTTGTGCTGTGGTAGTTACCATTCATCTGGAGTTCGTACAAGGAATAATTTTATTTTTTTATTGTTTAAGGGCTTTTATAGTCTTAAGGTGTCTGTTTCCTCTATGTGGAGCATATCGTATTAGAAATAATAGCCTGGATTTTTTACCAAGGTGTGTGTGCGTGTGATACGCATGTGTGTGGTTGAGGAGATGATGATGACCAGAATTTTTATTCACATTGCTTATATAAGTTTAGACCAGGATTTTCCATTGCAAATTAATCACATGATAAATTATGGGAAATGTGAGTTAACGGTTGCTTAAAGATCTTCTCTTCTTGTGTGGTGCTGAATCTGTTGAGCAGTCACACGGGATTTCCTCAAGGCTCTGCGCCCCTTTTCAACTCTGAACTTGAGCAGTGTGGTGTTGTCTACTCACGACTCTTGCTGTGCTGTGGAGAAGGGGATTTGAGCTCCAGTCTTTTCTTGATATTTCTCTGAGAGATGACAGTGGAATCTCTATTGTATTAGGGACTCCCCTGCTGTCCTAATGTGAAAGAAGCTGTGTAACTTATTTTTAATATCGAGCCATGCTTTCATTCAAATGATTTTTCTTGTAGTCTTTTGACTATGAAGTGGAAGGTTGCTCTTACCTTTACTTCATTGTGTGAAAGGATCTCATATGCTCTTGCCTGCAATAAAATTAGTGTTTATTTGGTCTTAAAAGATACAGACATGCAAAAACTTCCTGCAGATTAATGGAGGATATAATTCAAATTTTGTGCAAACCTTGTAGGAATAGTTCAGAAGAGCAAATGTTGACTTTGTGTGAAAAATCTTTCGCTTTTGAAAAAATAAAATATTTGATTGCAAAATATTGGGAGGAAATCTTGTAGATTTCATTGAGACGTATGGCTCCACTGGGTTGCTTCTAAGTGTGGTGATTTTTACCAAAGATAAAGCTGGTATTAGTGTCTTGCTGGGATAAGCTAAAGTAGGTACTGCTTAGCAATGAGCTTTAGCACTTCAGCTAGTTGCAGTAGCAACTTATTAGCATTCAGCAACACTGCCGTGCTATGAAAAGAGAGAAGAAACAAATTTCAGCTATGTAGGTGTTAAAAGAAGAGTACTTGGAAGAGAAATGTGCTCATTTATTTGAGCTGAAGAGGAAAGGCCAATCTTTTGGTCTCCAGCTCTTTCTGAAGAGCAATCTGTCAGGCGCTAGCTGGTCCTGTTTACGGGAGATATTTTGGTTTGTGCTGCTGTTCAGGATGTTGCTGATAATGCAGGTGATGACATGCAGAACATGGCATGCCTGTACAAGTAAACTTCCACCCTTTTTGTATACAAAATACACAGCAATGCTTTTGATTACACTTAAAAGCTATCTGGGAAACTGTCTGCTCAAAATGCAGGTGCTAGGAGCATTTTGCCTGGTATACTGCGCTGTTGCCCTCACAATAATATTTATCTGATTATGTGCTTGGCTCATTGAGGTTTTGTGATGTATATTTCAGAATACCCCATTTACCAGGTGGACATGAAAATTCTTCTAACTTCATTTTTAAAGCCTCTTATTAGTAATGTTAATAATAATCCAAAGGCAATTTTGAAATAAGTTTCAAGTTTGTTGGTTTTTTCTCTTCTACTCTTCCCCCCGCATTCCTGATTTGTAGGGTTATGTGAGTATGACGGACAGTGTGAATCCAGAGTCCAGTCCTGCATGTGGCAGCATTGTACCTTGCTTCTAGGAAATCTGTTGATGTTTCAAGCAGCTTTCTGAGATGTGATGAAAACAAAACTGATGGCTGCGATTCCTGACTCTTGCACATAGCTTTATATTTGGTATAATACAGAGCTATTTTATTTCTACTGGGGGAGAGAGATGTTTCCCCCCGTCAGAACATTAGACACTTAATTACTCTTTAGGGAAGTAATTGGATATTTGGATCTCTCTTAAGTGTTGCCTTAAATTTCCTATTTCAGGTTCTGTGCAAAGCTGCCTGGAAGCCTTGATGTCCAGAGCAGATTCCCAGAAGCAGAGCAAAAAACCTGTTGAGTTTTGCCCGGGTTTTAGGAGATGCCTCTTAAAGCAGAAGCGTTTTGTGAGAATGTTTGTTTTGGAAAACAAGGATTTCATTGAGAAAACACATAGCAAGCTCTCTACAGAATATATAACAACTGGCTAGGGTGAGAAATTGCATGGATGTCTTCTAGCTATCCTTTGCTAATGTTCTTTGTTTTGTTCTGTTTCTATCCTAACAAAGCTGTGTTAGAACTCAAACATTTTTGAATAACTACAGTTTAACAAGTTACCCCTCATCACCTGAGCTATGTCTGCTCTGGGGGTAAATTTTCTTAAATTGCTTCGTACTTTACACATGCCAAGTATGCTTGTAGTTGTCGTGGCATAACTGCCATGCAATAGTTTGTTACAGAGCTATAAGAAGTCTGTCGTGTCTTTGAGCCCTGAACATCTGCTTTTCTTCCAGAGCAAACTAAAGGTCAGTTTGTCCTAGAGAAAATTAAATACAAATTAGTTTACCTGTAGCTTGCCTGGACCATGTATAATCCTGTGCAGTTTCCTCATTATCCCATTTGGGAGCCCTTTGTTCTGATTGCTTGTGAGGTTAATTACAATGTACTTGATAGACCACACAAGCAGTTTGTTAAAGTTTCTCTGCTGTATAGTTGTGTCAGCACAAGAATGCCAGCATCTCTTTCTCCTCACTGCAGTCCTGACCCGATTTCTTTGTTCACTGTGAACTTGTCTGCATCTGAACGATTTACGTCCTTATTATGGATTTTGTCTAAAGGCTGCTCATTCTTAGGGGTTTTACAGAGAGAGCTGTACGATCGTAATGCCTGCTGCTAGTCACCCTCCCCAATAAGAAATACTTTTGTAAGCCTTTTAGCCAGTTTCTTCTGAGTTTGACGAAAGAATTTGTGAGGTTTTATACCTCTGTATTTATCAAGTTAAGTTTCCAGTTAGAAGAACAGATCCAAATGGTGACTCTCTGAGGCAGAGGCTGTAGCATGGCTTCAGTTTTATTCTAAGAAAACTCCAGAGAAATCACAGAGGAGAGGTAGGTTGTGAAATCCTCAGCCACAGGGAAAAAAATAGGAGCTTAAACCCAGTTTGCTTGGGCTTGCTTACCCACAAAACACAAAAAAGCTGGAGACCATACCTCCTTGTCCTGCTGCTTGAGAAATAATTTGTCTCTTTAAATCTTCCAGTTCAGTAAAATTCAATTTAAAAACAAAAGCCAGTTTGTGTGCAGCTACTGAAGAGCCCGCAGTTACAATCTGTCTTGACTCCTTTTGTGGGGCCCAGTTGCCTGTCATTGAACAAATTATTGTGGTTTTTGGTTCCTTTTTGTCTGCACATAACCAGTAGTAGTATTATTAGCCTTCAGAGTGAGCTGTTTCTATGGCCTTTTATGACTGGGAGCGGACAGGACAGAGTTTACTCTAGGGCTAGTAGGGTCTTTTTTTCCTTGGAAGATTTGTTGTATTATGACATGCTTTAAATTTTGATCTTAAATATTTACAGCCTATCTAGACATGTGTGATCTGAAAGATGCAACAGGAAGACAGGTGAGAGTACACAAGACATGGCCTGTGTTTGCAGACACGTAGATTAGCCTGTTTAGGTTCTACATATCTGGTTGGGGTTTTTGCCACATTTCCTCTCCCATTTTTGTCGTCTCTACTGGAGTATGTATAGTGAATGCTTCTTTAGTTTTCTGTTTCTTCCCTTTTTCTTCTGTGACACAAGAAGAAAAAGTGCTCTGCTTTCTGAGAAGCTGGATTAAACACATGAATATGACAAAATCACTTGTCACTTCTCTCAGCCTGAAATGGTTTTTGGCCTCTTGGTCACAGACCGAGCATGTGTTATTCATGAGCCAGAGAAATCTCTCAGACGATCAGCATTTCTACTGACTGCTAATTCTGTAAGGTTCAGGAGAATGAATTGTTTGGCTAAGGAGGCAAGGCACAAGTGTTGTACTGTAAATTTTGTCTGCATGCAAAGATAATGTCTGTCTGATCTGTTAAGTATGTACATATTGATCTTGGTGTCTGAGCCCTTCTTGTGGGCTCAGATGGAGTTAGATAATTGCAATAAACCTTCAGAGACAGTTAGTTTTCTGAGAAGTTTCAGGTGAAAAGTATTTTAAAATTTTTAGGTGTTTTTCTCTTACTGGAAAAAGTCCATTGCAGGTCATCATTAAATTGGAAGAAGGCATGAAGCCTGATGCTTCTTCCCTCTTTTGGACCACATTTTGTAGCTCCTTCAGCAGCCTTAACCTTTGTAAGGGATGGAGTTTCCTGTTTGTATCTCCACAAATGAAGTTGTTGGCTGTGTATGTTTGTATTGGTCCGGAGATAAATTCAGTCATCTTCATGTCAACATTTCTCATTGAATTATTGGCAAAAGAAGAGTTCACTGTAGACCAGTTTTATTGTGTTGGGGCTCAGCCTGTCGCTAATTCATCATCTTTATTAAACAAGAAAGACCGGGAATAGCAAAATGAAAGATAAGACTGTTTGCCTTAAAAGTAGTGTAGTCCCACGAGGGAATAGAGATGATGATGCATTGTCAGGTTAAAACAGTGCAGTCATTTAAAAAACCGCTTAAACTCATTTAAGCATGATGCATTGCAGTATAACGTGCTGCTAAATGTGGGCAATTGAGTTGGGATGACTTCATGGGTGATGTATTTGCTTTCCAATAAATTCAGGCAGGGATAAGCTATTCAAAATTATAAATAGAAAATGTACAAATTTATATTAAAAGGGTCTTTTTAATGGGAATTGTTATCAAGCTTTCAGGCGTTAGGAAGAGGAGGGAAACCCATATAGATTTATTACGTAAGCCGATGGTTTTGCGTGGTAGCTTTTCATAGCGTTCCTAGGCTTAAAGCTTTTTGTCCTGTGCCAGCCAGTCTAGGCTACTAAAGAGATCGCTGGGACTTTATGTAGAAGGCTGAAATTTTGTTTGCATTGTTGTGGATGTGGATGGCCTCTCAGCTCTCTTGCTATAAACTTAGTAAAATTAACTTTTTTTTTTTAATTAGTGGAAGGCAGACTGTCTTGATTGCTAATGAAATGCGATACCACGCTGCCTTGTTCTTCTTCAAGCTTTACCCTCCAGGACTTGGAACAACTATAATCTGAGACTAGGCTTTAAATTTCATTCAAAACTCGATTGGGTAGAATTATGTTGATGTAAAAGAAGACATTTCTGCAAAATTGTAGGCTGTTACCGGTTAAATTAATTGTGAGTGGAGAACTGCAGTTCAAAGAATACATCTCTTTCTTTAAATGGACTTTAAAATATAGCTGTATTTCTTTTTCTAAACTACCTGTAGTGTAGCGTAGTCTACTGAAGAGTAAAATCCCTGCAGAGGGATTTGTGAGAATCTGCAGCAAATCAAGACAATCTGCATTACAAAACTCTTATTTTCTACTGAGTAGTTTCTCCCAGGAAAACCTGCACTTTGTCATCTTGATCATCGCTGTAACACACGTGGTAGTATATTCATCTTGATTAAGAATAAAAATGGAGTTTCACTAACTCGGAAGGGAAAGCAGGGGGTTTTGATCCTGCTGGGGAAGGGAGGGGGGGGATTTGAAATTCAGTATTGTAAAGATCCCAAATCTCTGTTAATGCATCTCCAGTTCTTTGTGGGGCTTTCTGCTTATGGTTTAAGCATGTAATGGCAGTAACCTGTTCGTCTGCCGTGTGCGATGGAAGTTATCAGGCATTACTGCATATTGCTGCTTTGATGGTATTTGTTGGCTCTCTACAGATAATGCTGACCTCGGGTCGGTTTTTTAATGGAGATTTCCACAATTCCAGCCTATTAAAAGGGGAGCTGTTGCTGAATGACTCTCAGGCTTGCACTGAATAAATTTCAGAATATGTATTTGGAGTGGGACCTGATCTTGCAACCGTTTTCTTTTTTCAGTCACAAACTAACCAGTGCTAGTCTCACCTAGGTGCTCTCAGATCTCATCTGTCTCCTCTCAGAAGTTGTCTAGATGATGCTGTATGGAGAATTTGGTAGTCTTTTTTTTCCTTCTTCTTCTTTTTTTTTTTTTTTTTCCTGCTTAGTGTATTTCATTTTCAAATTTTCACAGTTAGAAGCAGTTTGAATTAATGAATTCCATGAATTCTATGACGTTTGACAGTACTTTTTTTTTCTGGTTGGTATGAATGAGTGATGTAACACTGGAACGTTAACAAGACTTAAGAATTTTATGTTCTCTTTAAGAATTTTGGTATTTACTCAAGCTACAATTGTGCAAATAAAAATTCCTGAAGTTGGTCTATTTACATATCTAACTGTCTTGCTTTTTGCATGTAGAGGAAACACCACTGTTAGAGGAGACACATTTGGGTTTTGGTGCTTTTTAGAGAAAAACTCTAGTGACATACTATATGTTAGGTTGTGAATATGGCTTTGGTATTTTGTTTGAAAGCTCATATTGTTCAAGTAATTTGTAGTGTCTTGCAGACGGTATGGGAAGCCTTTTGTGCTGCTGTGCTAAATGCTAGGGTTAACGCAGGTATTCAGCTGGTGTTTATAGTGATGTTACAAGTGGGAAGCATTATTTAATTATTAAGGTAATATTAACAGTCAGAAGAGACAAAGGATAGGTTAACTTCTTTCCTTTGACTTCACTAGAGCTTTGGTTTAATAGATCTCGGTTGACCCAGCGTTAGCAATATGCGAGTGAGTTGTTTCTTTTGTGGTAGTAGTTCTTCATACTGCGCACCGCCAGGATCACAAAGAGCAAACCGCTTGTAATGGCGACGTAATTTAGGAGCATGGC
Organism: Ardeotis arabs; assembly: GCA_011801015.1. Lineage (NCBI taxonomy): Eukaryota > Metazoa > Chordata > Aves > Otidiformes > Otididae > Ardeotis > Ardeotis arabs. Next base: position 5,502 of record JAAGAY010006767.1, on the reverse strand, counting down.
GAGTACGTGTCATGCAGCGTCTGCTACTTGATTCATTTCCTAGTCTTGCCGTTACTCGGAGTGCTCGGCCTCAGTTTAAGTGCCTTTGCAGTCTACAGTTTGTTTAGGGTAGAAACTGATATTTAAAAGGAGCCGGTGAGGGAGACAAACTAACCCTGCAGTCCCAGGAGGAAAGACTTAAGAATATGGAGAATATTGTGCTTGAAATCAAGAGAGCCATCTCCCCCACACTAAGTGGTTAAAAACTAAATTTAATAGTACTGCAATTACAGAAAAAATAGTCATTCTACATAGATAGGTGCGTTAATGCATATGGACTAATTGGTGTTCTTACGCTTTCAGGCCATGAATATACTGGTTCCCTTCATGTTTAAATATGCAGTAGACAACCTCAACCAGGTATCTGGAAACATACTCAACCTCAGTGATGCACCAAATACAGTGGCAACTGTGGCAACTGCCGTTCTCATTGGCTGTAAGTGGTGTTCCCAAATCTGTTGGCAAGTGCTGATGTTCTTCAGCAAGGGGGTGGGATAGCAGACCTCCGCGCTGTGGAGCGGCTGGGGTGACTATTTCATCATTACTTCTGTGCTGATGCCTGTTTCCAATGTTCTGTGACCTTGCTTCTGGTATTCCAATTAAAAAATGAAATCATGCTTATAGAAACCATTCTTCGTTATAAATTCTACCCTTTCTTATAACCAACTGCAAAATAAATGGATTTTAAATGGTTTATAAATGAAAAATAGCATAAAGTTTTGGACCAATTAAGTATGAGTTACCATTGAACTAAAAATGTTGAAAATATGTAAAGAATGAATCTAATGTAATTTCCTGCATGAAGTGAAGTTGGACATATAATTATTTTCGTTTTGTAAACTTCTTCATCTTTTTTTAGATGGTATCTCAAGAGCTGGGGCAGCGTTATTTAATGAAGCTAGAAACGCGGTATTTGGGAAAGTAGCTCAAAATTCAATCAGAAGGATAGCGAAGAATGTTTTCCTGCATCTTCATAACCTGGATTTGGCGTTCCATCTAAGTAGGCAAACCGGAGCTCTGTCAAAAACCATCGACAGAGGAACAAGAGGCATCAGTTTTGTTCTTAGTGCTTTAGTGTTTAATCTGGGACCTACCATGTTTGAAGTGGCACTCGTCAGTGGAATTCTGGTACGTGTTGGTTCATGAGCTGGAGTTGTCTCATTTAGGGATCATCCATTGATTTTCTTTTACCAAAGTCTACTGAGTATTAATAATAATAATAGAATTTACAAGGTGGTTGTGAAAGCAACCACTGTAAAGGAGAGCAATCCAAAATTTTCAAATGTTAGTTACTTTAAATTGGCTTACTTGAAATTATTTTCATATTTAACGCCCGTCTTCAGACCGTGGATAGTTTTAAATGCTTTTATTCAGAATTGTTTAAAAAATGAAATCAGAAAAGTAAACTGTGCACACAAGTGTCAAATATATCTGGGTAAATACTGAGGAAGCAGAATATAAATGTCCAGGAAAGCTGTATCTTAGTGCATTGCAGATAGAGGAGGGAGTGGTTATTGGCTCTCTTCTGAATACTTGTCTTTCTTATCCAGAATGTAGAAGTTAAAATTATCTTTTGGAAAATAGGCTTCTCCTTCTTGGAGGTTTTAAGCTTCATAAGCCCAATTTTAAACTTTTCTTTTATAAATCACACTGTCTTTGAAATCAAGATCTTTGGATATTTATATGCTAAAAAGCTAAATCTTGATTATGTAGCTTAGACTAAATTAAAAGCAAGAATCTTGTTTTGTTTATTCCCCTTCTTTTTTAGAAAGACTTAACCAAATTTGAATGTAAGAATACAAGTTAAAACCCCTGTTGATGTTGGGTTAAATTTTATAACCTTTGGAAGCTGCAAATCAAGCTGGCTGTCAGCCAACTGATCATGATGCTTTAATTTTTCTTCTTATGGCTTTTCTCTCCCTGAAGATGTATCCTGAAGTAGAGAAAATGCTTCATAAATTGTTTTGCAAGGCCATTTATTTCTTCTTTTGCAGTCTTCAGCTTTCTTTCAAAATCCACCCAAGAGAATGTAAACAAATACTTATTTGTGCTAACAGCACAAAGATCAGCGATGTTTATGTTTTATAATGGCAAAAATAACTTGCCAGTATGATGTTGCACACTGGCTCTTGGTTATCTCCTACGTTTTTATCTGTACCCTTCTCCTTGCTGCTTCCCTCTTGAGTTTATGCCTCTAGTGGTCTTAAGCCATTCAGAGCAGAGAGTGTGTGAAGAGAGACTTCAGAGTTCTTGTCTTATTCTAAGCTATCATAATTTTGAGACAACAGTGAAATTCTGAAAATTGTTATGACTTTTTTTTCTTTTATTTTAAATATTCTAGTATTACAAATGTGGTGCAGAGTTTGCCTTAGTGACGCTGGGGACGCTGGGAGCCTATGCAGCGTTCACGATAGGAATTACACAGTGGAGGTAAGGCTTGCCCTCGGATTCATCGGGGTGCTTAGGGCTGCCTCAGCCTGAACTCTTGACTGTATTAAGCCTTCATTTTACAGGACTAAGTTTCGAATAGAAATGAACAAAGCAGATAATGATGCGGGTAATGCTGCCATTGACTCGCTACTAAATTATGAGACTGTGAAGGTAAGACCAATCTTTACTACTGGGCTCTTTGTCTCTTCTGTCAGCCTAAGGAAAGGGAATCTTAAGATAAATCTTTTATAGGGCTACATATTTGGAGCAATAGTATATTTGTAAAACACGATTGAATTGAAGAGTACTACACGATAGTGACAGAGTAGCATTAAAGTTGTCAGTAGGACTTGAAAAAAAATCTATTTGCTAATAGAGTGAGAAATTTCTTTCATGACTGAATCGCCTTGACCATCAGTTTCTGCAAAATGTAAGCGTAGAATCTTGAGACTTCTCTTCACCTGTTTGCAAAATTGTCTTCTGAATGTCAGCCTGCTTGTCAAATGCATACCGTCTGGTCAAATGACCACGTGTACCGCTTTCATTACCTATTGCGGTTCGTAGCACTCCATTGCAATGTTCGCATGAAAGAACCGGTCGCTATTGGTTCTTCTACTGCTGCCATTAAAAAAATTCTGTGGACAGCTTTGAAATTGTCCAGGCTCCTGCTTATTTTATACTTCTTTTGATTGGAGAGCTAGAACTGGAAAGGTAAGCAGTGGAGTTACCTGTGAAGAAGGACTCAGACATTGTGTGAGAAGTACTGTTCTAGAGAATTTGCCATCATCACCGTGACAAGGAAGCTCTAGTACATAGAGGACAGTAATTTTTTCTTCTTTTTAGTATCTAGGGGCAGCTGGTGTTTGGTTTTGACATTAGCTGGGTAGTGGTTCTGCAAGACAGACACTCAGCATTACTAGAATATGGATACGGTGGGGATCTCCATAATGTCTCCTTTCCCAGTACAGAACCTGCTGGGCTTTGCTCCTGGTTTTTGTCTTCGCACACTAATCTTTTATCTTCTTTTCTCTTTGGTGGTTAGAAGTGTTGAAGAGGGGTTGTGTGTGTGTCTGTGCATGTAGTATGTTTATACTGAGCTTTATAACTAGTTAAATATACGGCCAAGTATGTTTGGGAATGTGACGGTTATTATTTTTGTGTCTATCATAGTATTTCAACAATGAAAAATATGAAGCCCAACGGTACGATGCATTCTTGAAGACGTATGAGAACGCCTCCCTGAAGACTACCTCTACTTTAGCTCTCCTCAACTTTGGGCAGAGCGCTATATTTAGCATTGGCTTAACGGCCATCATGGTGCTGGCTAGCCAGGGCATTCTTGCAGGTAACTCATCTGTCTGTAAGCTAACGATGACTCTCCTTTACCTTAATTCATCCATAATAGAGATGTTAGTTTTAATTAACTTGTGTTTGATGTGATAGTTCATTTTGAGAGTTGTTGCTTGAGAGTTTTGAGTATTTCTGCTTCTTGGAGTATTATTAATTCCATCGTGTGTGTGTGTATCAGTAACTAGTCTGACTTTATTAGAAATATTTTAAAAGTTAAGCAGTTATAGAAAGAACCTAAGAAAATGTAACCTTGGGAAGTTTCTGTTGAAGGATTGTGAAAGACACTTACATAAATACAAATACTTCTGTGGACCTTTCTTTTTAATCTTCTTCCTTCCCACTTTGCCAAGATTCAGAACTTCCCCCAATGTGTACATACCCATGTGCTTTGTCTCCAGTAGTTTTATTACCAGTGTCCTTCACTTTCTTTAGATTTATAAGGGCACATTATAAAAAGAACTGTTTCCTTATGTTAGAGTTTTTTATCCATATTTATCTAATTTACTGCATAAAGTAAAGCCTGCTTTTTTTAGGAAGACACAGTACAAGCTTAAAATACAGCAGATGAATGCAGTGTTGGGAGGAGGCTCAGATAAAGCAAGGTGGTTTTAGAGTAAAAATAACGATGCTTTAAACACTCTTAGCATCTAGATGTATTTGAAGGGAAGACCTTTGTCTCATGTTGTCTTTCTTGGGTCTGCTTTGCTCTTTTTTAAGAGATGCCGGGACAGGGAAGAGTTACACTGTGAGTGGCTAAGTCAGGAGGTGCAGCTTATGGCTGTCCTTAAGAAAATGTAGAATAGCCTGTAAGCAGGATGGAACAAATACGGCTTTAATTCATCTTTCTGGACCTGTTTCAGCTGAACTGACCTGGCACTTACCTTTACCTGGTGTGTCATCCTGAGTTTTCCCTTGATTAGCATATTTAATATTAATCTGCCCAGAGGTTCTCACTGTGTGTTTTCCCGGCTCTTTTGTCTATAGTACGAAAGTCCTCTCTCTCCATCATGACAAATTCTATCATTTGGATTTGTCTGTAGTTGTACTTAAGATTGTCTTTCCTGATTCTTGTTTTCATATGTTAATTCCTCCCCTTCTAACTTATTGAGGCCCCTTTATGTTTCTCTCTGTGGAATTTACAGCTTTACAACCCAATGTTTTCCATGAATTTCCTGGTATGCTGCTTGTCTTATTTTCCCAGTGCTATCATATCTTTTCTTTATAGTGAAATCCGCACAAACATTGCCGTTCGTTTCAGGCACCTTCCTGTATAAAAGCTGATCTTCTGGGAATGGGTTTCGTTTACCATTTAAACATCTGGTTTTAGAAATGGGGTAAAAGAAACTAGGCTTGATTGACTTTATATTTTTTTTTTTTTTAATCTTTTGGTGCTTCCTAACAAGACAACCCTTCAAGTCTCCTTATTCTCTCACATCCGTTTTGTCTTAAGGCAGCCTTTCTGTTGGAGATCTAGTAATGGTGAATGGATTGCTGTTCCAGCTTTCTCTTCCCCTAAACTTCCTGGGAACAGTATACAGAGAGACAAGACAAGCACTTATAGATATGAATACCTTGTTTACACTGCTCAGTGTAGATACCAAAATTAAAGTAAGTAGTAGCTTATTTTCCTAAAGTTTCTGGGTATTTAATAGGGCTGTTTTCTGGCAATGCCACCGTTTCACC
>JAAGAY010006763.1:7502-24824 GCA_011801015.1 Ardeotis arabs | reverse complement strand
CCTGCTCCACCATGGTCATCACCACAGGCTGCAGGGGAATCTTGGCCAGGAGCTGCATTACTCCTCCCCCTCCTTCTGAACTGACCTTGGCGTCTGCAGCTGTTTCTCTCACAAGAAAAGTTCTTCACAACAGGCTGGCAGAAGCCTCTCAGGATCTTTTCACATCATCCATCTCATCTCCTCTCCACTTCTTGCAGCTGGGCCGGGCCAAGTTGGGTCCAGTCGGCCACCTGGCGAGAGGCCAGAGGGTGAGGCCTGCAAGGCCCACGAGGCCTGTGCCTCCCCCTCTGGGCCTCTGCCCTCGCTCAGCTTCTTCACATCTTCTCTTCTCCTTTTTTTTTTTTTTTCCTGTTTTCCCCTTCTTAAATATGTTATTGCAGAGGCGTTATCACAGAACATTCTGCTACCAATCGGCTCGGCCTTGGCCCGCAGCAGGTCCGCCCTAGGCCCGGCCAAGTCCACTGAACAAAGGGGAGCGACTTCTAGCAGTTTCCTACAGAAGCTTCCACCTTAGGCCCCCCCTCACAAAACAAAACCACAACACGTGGCTACAAGGAAAAAAAGTAAGTGAAAAATGATTCAGTTGTAACATCCATAAAATGAGATAGTGGAAGGCCACAATAATCAGCACAACACAAAAATAGTTACTTTAACTATGGCTTCAACTTTGATGAAAGCCCATCCTGGCCAAAGGCAGCAATTTTTAATACAAGTCAATATATCAAAAAAAGGAAAATAAAACTATCAATAGGAGTAGAAACCAATTTGGAGTTAATAAGACATTAGGAAAATATATGGCTGACAGCTTAGAAGGAAAATAGGGAGGATCTTTTAATCTTTATTAGGAGAAAAATAAAAGACATCTTTTCAGACAGAAACTGTGGAATTGTTGGAGATGAGGTAGAAAATGTATGAACATTCAGTAAACATATTTGTATTTTGGAAGAAGTTTGACAATATGCTTAAATCATCTAAGCAGGATGTAGGAAGAGATGTTAGACAACATTTACTCAGAACTGATATTTTATAATCAAGATGCCCAGACTATCCCTGCCCAAAAGACTTCCAACAAGGTACTAAAGAGTGCAAAAGATCACTGTGTTCCTAGTGCTACCAGAACGTTTCAAATGCCTGGAAGAGTACTAATGCTGTATCAGTACGGAAAAAAAAAAGTAAATAAAAAATGAGAGGTGATGATAAGGCTGGTTAGCCTGATATGAATACCATGGAAAATATGGAAACACTAATATGGGAGTCAATTGACAAAAATTACAGGTAGAAAACGATGTTAAACATATTTACAAAAGTGGTAGGGTTGAATTTACACATATTCTGTCTTGTCAAACTACCTGATTTCACTCTTCAACAAAATTTCTGGCTTAGTTGATAAAAGTAACTGAACAGATGCTACAGCCTTTGTACAGCATTTAAATCAGTACTGTAAGATAATCTGATAGTAAATTAGTACATTACAATATCTGTAGATCTTACACTAAATAGAATAAAAACTTACTAATTGAAGGAACAGAAAAAACATTTCTGGTGGATTTCTTCAGATATCGGTATAAATCCTGAAGCTATTCAGTACTTTCACCAATGAGGTACAAGCAAATAAAAAAAAAATTCTGATAAAATCTGTGGATTACAGAAAGGCTAGAGAGTAACTAATGATAAAGGCATGGCAATCATACATATCAATGCCTAAATATTCTGTATATGATAACACTATAACCTCTAAAGCTGAGCTGGTCACATAAACATGTAAGACTAGAACTGTACTGATATAACAAATCAATTTTCTATTGATTGTGAAAAAAACCTGATGAAAACGTTTGCATTTTTATCCTGCCTCAAGTGTGCTCTTTTCAGAGACAAAAATGTCAATTTCATTTTGATACATATAGCATTTCAAATACTCAGCTGTTTTGATTTTACATGGTTTTCTTGAATTCAAAATTCAAAATATAAAATGAAAAAATGTGGCTATAAAATCTGGATATTTTGAATGAGAACAATCCAGTGTTATAATTTTTTAAAAGGTTAGTTATGGAATAGCTATATTACTTTCCACAAAATGCTCTAGAATTTCTCAATACTGTACAGTTAAGAAACTGCAAAACAAAAGTTCAAGATTCTTACTTACAGCATTTCTGTTTCACACAGGACTCTCTGAGGACCATTGGTGCTGCCTGTGATTTTTATCTTCTCTTGCTATTCATTAATTGCCAGCAAACTCTCTTCTGGCACTGGTTGCTGCTTAGCAGGATATCTATATTGTTAAGTATGTTGACTTCATTTAGTTGACTTCAGAGTGAAGGATGGAAGCTCAAGTAAATATGTGACTTTGAAGTTTCTAGTGTCTTTTCCACTGGGGGAAGAAGCATCATTTATCTTTAAATTTATGTGCATAACATACAAATCAGCTCTCGCATCCAGTACATCTCTCAAAAACTACAAAGATTTTGTATTTCGATAGTGCCCATGGATAACTATACCAAACCTTATCCTAGGTGCGGCATCCAGAGATGCCACGTTTCCAGTCTCCTCTTTCCCCTTCTAGGAACTGTCAAACTAGTAAAAGTAAACTGTGAGGATACCTGAGAAAAATCACAGACAATATCCCCTTGCGACTCCAACTTTTGTAGCCTGTACCCTTGTTCTTGATATGCATCATATCTATCTCTGTGCTATGATATAAAGTCATTCCTGGTAAATAAATGCTTCCTTTTGAGATTCTTCATCTGAGTTCACATCATTTACAGTATTCTACTATCTGGAGCTGCAGAATCCTCATTCTTTGCCTTCTACATAAAGTTTTCTTTGCTTTTGGATATAAAGATACATAGATAAAATCATCAACCTTAAGCAAAGAGAATTCTGTACTTCCTATCACAAAAATAAACATAGGTCTTGCACTTACATTTCACATGAAGCAGAGAGTTCCAAAGGACTAAGATTAATGATACTCACAAAAACCTTAAGCAGGGAGGATTACCTGTGCACAAGGACTGATGTGAAAAGGAATTAACAGACATTTTTCTCTGCTGTTTACAAGAACTATCAGAATTGTATTCCTAAAGACACTGACAAAACCCAGAAAATTACTTTGATATCCTGACAGCTTCTTTCTACTACTTTGGTCTTATTTTCCCAGAAATCTGCTGGGAAAAATCCCTCATCTACCATGGCTCTTCAGCTTCTCTGCCTCACCTCCCTTTATCTTCATCTCCCTTTCTCCTGGGTCCTGCTATGTGATCACAAAAATGCAGCAAAGGTGCTAGTCATCTGCCTAACAGTCCCTACTGCCAAAAGTTGTCTGACAGCCTTGGAGCAGAAAAACAGATTAAAGTGACTGTATGTATTTGTTCCTGGCTACAAAAAAAAAATCCGAAGGGAATAATAAGTAAAACACTTTGATCTTAGGAAATATTTGGGTCCAATTTTCATCCACATTACCTATAGAATACTATTAAGAGAAAAAGTGGTTTTCTTAATCTTTTAAATCACTGACTCTATGATACCACTTTTAGATTAATTTAAATGAATATGAACTATTGATGCCATAATTGCCTCACAAATTAAGTGTCCTTGGTTTAAATTGTCCAAGTGAAAACTAACATTAAGTGTCTAAATACTATCAGTGTTTCTAACGTCCTGACAGAAACAGTCACAAAATAAGCTGCTGTCTGGTCAACAACTTACTTTTTAAGGATGCCCTATTTATTTTTGTTCATCACACAATAATTTGCAGTTAGTTACATAGAACAAATACTATTTAAATGCTATACATATATATACATGGGTGCAAAACATCCACAGAAAGTCTTTGCGGTATATTTTGTTCATCTATGGCACCATGCTTTCAAAATCCCACTTCCCTGTGACATTGCCTTCTAGGTTTTAAAGGTTTAAAAAAACTTCAGAGTTTATGAAAAATGCCTCATAGTGGTGAAACACATACCTCTCATGGGCTTGGTTTTTTTGCCAATTACTTTATAGCTAAAAGGAACAGAAATTGCTCCATACTGCAGATTCAGCACCTGGAATACAACACCTGCAGGAAAGGGCAGGAGCAACCCTAACTAACCAAGGAGTTAGCTACCTGGTGCAAAATGTCATTTTTCACAGTCTTTTTGACAGATCAACAGTCAGAGTAAAGAGAGGAATCATATGTACCTTTCACTGTATTTTGCAGTGTACAGGTCTCTGTACAAGTCCATAAATGAACTGTAAAAAATAGATGATAATGTGACTCTTTGGTGTCTACAGTCATCTTCACAGTTCTTTTCTTTCCAACAAACCACGGGATAACCTCTTATGTTAACAAATAAAGTCTTACATACAAGTTTCATCATATGAGATCTTATCATTTTATCCGCCTGTACAGAACTCTGATTTATGTTGCATTCTTCCTTGGTCTTCTCACATATTTCTGCCTTCAGTAGTTTTATCCAGCTATATGGAAAACACTGGGGGAAAGAAAAAAAAAAAAACCAACAGAAAAACATATATTGATTTTTTTTTTTAAACAAAGTCCTGAATATTTATTATGTATATGCTGATAGTGGACCATCCGTGGCTGAGCATGATAATACTGGCATGCTTGACTTGCACACTTAAAAGTAATTTTATGGGGACTGATAGCCACTCTGAGAGTTAGCAGTGGGTGGTACCTATGAGCTCGATTGCACTGATAGCTACTAATGGCCACTTTTAACCCTTGTCATCAATGTGAGCTACACAGGATAAATCTACTAAAGGGCAACCAACTTGAAGTGTGAACAATAAGAATGCAATCTCTATTACAAGCATCATCGCTTTTAATTTTCAGTCATTGAGCTGAATTATGCTTTCACTTTAAGCCAGTGCAGCCTGAGTTGACCAATGTTAAGTGACAGGAGAACCTGGCTGATTAAATTACTTTAAGGTGATTCATGTGGTGCTAATAGTGTAGGTACCAACAACAAATGATGGTGAATAATGAAATGGAAAGAGACAAATAACATTTAGTTAGCTGAGGCTGATTTTGATAGCAAGTGCTGAATACAGTCCATAGCTATTACAGTGCTGAATGAAATGCACACAGTAAATGTCTCTAATGCTATAAGTTACAGTCTGCATTTTAAATTTTATGCAGGTATCCTGTATTCTGAGATCTCAGCAGCAACATAATTGCTATCCATTTGCTCTAATAATGTTTACTTTGAGAGATGTTTCTGAAAAAAAAGTAGAAGGAATTAAGCTTGGGTGCATAACAGAGAGGTCACAGGGACTTGGGAGTATTTACCATCTGCTGACTTTAGTTTCCATCTGTGTGTCTTATTGGCATGACAATTCTTGAAACATCATTATCAAATTGATTCAAAATTGATGAAACATGCTGCTATAAAATCCTGATATCATCTGATGGTAGCTAAACTCTACACATGGGTGACTGGTATTTTGACTCTGGGTGTATGCAGGACTAGCTCCGTCTCTGGGAATACATGGTTTGGATCCCCTCAGGCAGAGGACAACCTTGATTTTAGGTCTTAAACATTCTGAGTATTGTTCTGACTTCTAAGCATCATATTAACAAAAGTAATTAGGTACATAATTCTCCTGGGTTTAAGTGGGAGTTAAGTTCCCACAAGGTAACCGAAGAATTGGACCACAGCTTATTATATAAAAGGAGCGCTGTCACTACCATATTTTTTTTTCTTTTTGTTCTACTCCAGCGGTTCAATTTTAAACAAAGTGTAAGCCTACCTGAAATTTTCAAAAGAAAGATTAAATGGCTATGTACTGGAGAGGGATACTGGTTGTTTGTCCTTAGTGGACAGTTATGAAAGGTTAGAAATTATGGTCACTTTTTCAGCATTTCCTTTTTGGATAATTTACTCATCACATTGAGATTTCAATTGGAGGCTCATAGCTTACCTTTTAACTCTTGCAGATATCCATAGCATTACATTTCCAGATTCCACTCTGGAGTCCAGGCATCGAAACTGCAATAATAAGCATCTACACTCTGTTGTACCTAGTCTGTGATTTATTGGAGTGAGACTGTTTATGGTAAATGGATCTTTTTTTACCTCAATTTCTTTCTTCACCTTATTATCGTCTGTTCTTTGTCTGCTGGAAAGAAAAATATTTTCCCTTGTTTTATGGATGTAATGCCAAATGTTGATTATGCTACTCAGTCAAATTTCAACAAAGTTGCCTAAAGTACATGGCTATCACCTGATCATATTTCATAGGACAATTAATGTGTTAATACCCAAATACAGGGGCATTTTATTTTGTATTTGTAGATACTAAATTTCTTTGTCTTATAAATGTCATCTATTCTATGGAGTCCTACTCTCAACGTTCTGTATATTTTCTGATGCCATTATTGTTCTGAAAGATTTTGAATAATTTTGAGTAATTATGAGTCTGTTCTCTATTGATGATGGCAACAAAGTTTATCAATTATTAATTCACCATTTCAGCTGTCATGGGTAATGCAGTGAAATGAATTCACTGCTTTAAAAGCAATTTTGTATTCTCATTGCAATTAATTGAAAATTAGGTCAACAGCCACTCCAGACAGACAGTGATATTAAATGGGGGGGAAATGTTATATAGAAATAGTTAAGCACTTGCTGTATTAAGTCACAATAGCATTCTTTCAACTGTACCCACTGCCATATAGATTTGAAAGCAAATTCTTTTGCTTCATGTTATATCGAGTTTCAGGACTGCAATACAATGAAAACATCACTTTTCTTTGGAGCCTCAGTAATTGCTATGTGATAAACATGCAGGCATACTGCATGATAACGAATGGACTTATATATAGAAACTAGTTATTAAATTTTTCTTTCTTTTTTTTTTTAAAAAAACTACCTTAATTGGTAGTTAATTTATGCACCTGAATTTTCAGGTGCTTGTACATACTCATTAAAAATGACCTCCAAGAAAAGCAGGAATGCTGAAAAAGGAGGCAGAATGACAGGTTGGCTGCTACTAAGTTTAGCCTTTTTTTGTGTTGGGAAATGCTTTTGTAAGTACTATAATTATGTATGATGGAAACTTTCAGAAACATTTCATATTCAACAACATTACAGTACTAGTAACAGACCCGTAAGTATTTCTTTTCCAAATCTCTGTTTACCACTTTATTATAAAATTCACTACAGGCTGAAATCTGGTGTGTACCATATTAGCCTGGAAAAGAACAATTTTGTATTGTTTTGCTATATAAAATCTGCCCTTTTTCTGTAAAAAAATTAAGAAATTGTTTATTATATTCTAATTTGAAGAAGGAAGAAAGGAAATTAAAAAGTAAATTTGTTTTAGTCAGTGTGGAATAAGTGAACTAAAAATTTGGTTTTAACATAAAACTGTGAGGCTACATAAAATTAGTTGCAGCACATGTACAATGACTTCAGCTCATTACTTTAATATAAATGTCCTTAAAGCTTCACACAGACAAGCAAGTTGTGAAGCATTGGCTGTCTCCTTCAACTAATAAATACCTTACAGTGGAGTGAAGTGCATAAATGTAGGTCTTAATTTTTTTACAATAAATGCATTTATAATATTTGAAATTTAAAAATACCAATGTACACAGTAGCCATGAAGTCTTTATAGACATAGGAATCCAAATGGTACATTTATTGTCTGGAAATAAGTCTGCCTCACAATCCTTTCACAGACATATTAAAAACTCCATGTGCATCTGGTGTCAGGGACAACCACTTTCCTCACTGTAATCCCAATAAAGTTACATAAATGCACTAATAGAACTCTCACAGGCACTCTTTGGTCAAGCCAAAACATGTCCAGGATTTTCAAAATCTTAAATGACCTTCTCCAATCATTAATCCACTCTTGCTTTGCTTCTTATATACTTTGGAATACACTTTTCATGTCAAGGACGTCCATGGGGGCAGATTCTGTGCTTGATAAAAGGCAAACACACCCACTAGTAGGTTTTTAATAAGGAGCTGAACTATGCAGAGTATTATGAAGACAATTTTTTTAAGTGATGTCAAGTCTAATACTCTATTGTGCAGTATCGAAGGTCTTCAGAATTACTTAAAAAACTATTAACTTCAATAGAATGATATCTTAGGTATCATGCTATGAGAACTGATATGAGAATGCGAAGGTGGTGGAGTGTTCTGAGTCTTTGAGTGTTCACAGTTAACATATGAAGAGCAAATTATAACCAGGCCACTCTAATGTGTTTTACCTGTCTTTTTCTAAGCTTACCAAAGCTTCATAATTCAAACAGAGATGGTGAACTTTAGGTGCCACATTGTGTACTTGTATGGTAGCTAATACAGTGGACCATAATAAAGGCTTTATTGAAAACTAAATATTAAATAGCAACAGCAATTCAAATAATACCACCATCTCTCTAGAGCACAGTACATTGATTGCCTTATACTTTTCATAGGATAATTTTAAAAGCAAAATAAACTTTGGATTGATTGTACATCAAATATGGAATAGCATTGTGTATAGTACAAGCGTGGCAAAATGTTCTCTAAAGGAAAATGCATACTAATACCTAAAACCCACTCTGTTCTGCTTCCTTTTTCATTATAGCTGATGTTTCATTTTAACATATACATTTGAAACTCACTTTGTGTTTTAATGGAATGCTCTGGGCCAAATCGATCCCCAGTGTAATGTTGCATGTGCATGTCAAACAATTATTACAATTTTTAACGGCATGAGTTTGGGGTGGCTGCATTATTCATGTATTGATGAGGGTCACACAGGTCCCTGCAAGACTTTGAAATACTTCTGCAGTTCAGAAACGTACTTTTCACAGACATACTTTTAAAATGGTTTTGCTTTTTAAATCAATGAGTGCTAATATTATTTATTATTTTCTTTGTCTATAGGGTCAAATTTCGTTAGCTACTATTTGCAGGCTCAGAATGAAATGAAGACTACAATAAACTTTAAATTAGAAAATCCCAAAAGAAAATTCCGGTGTTGTAGCACATCCTGACTCTCTTAGAAGATTAATGAAGCAGACTTGTAGAACATTTTCTGTATCCTGTGGCTGTCCATTTAACATATTCATTATGCTGGACATCAAGTTATGTTTGAGGATTTGCAAGAACCTGCTCTATTTTTTAGCAACAAAGCTCTTGAATTTTATTAATTATGAAAATATTGTTAGGTTCTGCAGGGCTGTCTGTAAGAAATACTTGAAAGAGTTCATTATCTTTCTGACATCATTATAACAATATCCTGGAGGTATGTTTTATCTGTTGTACTGACTCTATGCCCCCTCTTGCAGTTCCTGCAATATAGGATGCAGCCAAGGAAAAATGGCATCATATCCATATTGCTTATATATTATTCCTGTTCCCCTTGAAGCTATGGTTTTCAGCTGTGAACTGGAGGAAGCCAAATAGGTCTTGTAACTTACATCATGGACTAGACCATCCACAGGCAGCTCCAGCATTTGGGACGCAGAAACATGATATAGAAAACCATCCCAGAGTTTCATGAACTACCATCTGACATGAATTAATACTTACTTTGAGTGGAGGTATATAGAAATTTAGAGGTATATATTCATTTGACATGGTAGCATCATGGCTTTGCCTTGACCAAGGGCTGAGTGATGGAGTATAATAAACAATGGCCAAGAGAACACTGCAAACAAGGCCCGAGCAGAACGAGCCATGGCTGTCGTGACAACGCAGAGAGAATCCTAGTGTAATGAGCCTTGGTGTGGGCTGTGGATCAACAACTGTCAGGAGAATGGTACCTGAAAATGCTGGAAGAGTGTACCGTGATCTGATGGGCAGCTTGTATCAACATCTGGCTATAAAGACACTTGGCAGTAGAGTCTCGGGTTGAGGGGAAACACTGTTACGTGGACAGCCAATACAGTGTAGAAGCACAGTGCCTGAGGTGGAATGTGTTGGTGCTGAGCCCCTGCCCAAGAGCTTGACACAGAGACTGGTCAGAGGGAGTGTCACATTCCCCTGGGCTTCACTGTGCTACCTCACTGGGCTGACAACTGGGGTGTGTTTCAGTTAATTATGTGTATGTGTGTGAAAAGCTTTTTCTCACACAGCCTATTTGTTACTTGGTGCACTTAAACTGAACTTAGCAGTGTCACAATGTTTAGCGTTCCATTTCTCTTGGTGACATAATTCCATTCCTTTTTGCAGTATCCAAGGATAGAAAATATAATTTATGTTTCGATCACTTTTTAAAAGCATTGACCATCACTTGCATTCAATATCTCAAATCACATTTAAGTAAAACACCATGCCCTACAGAAAGTAGGTACAAAAACCCCAAGTCATTTCTATATCTTGTGAGCGTTTTGTGACGTTTACATTTGACAGTGTTTGGAAAATATAATGTCAGTCAGAAACAAAGTCTTGAAAAATCCTAGTAACAGATGTGAGGCTATGGCTTAGAGGACTGGAGCAACTGTACTGCTAAAGAGCAAACATCACTTAGATTCTACTTTGAAAATTCTCCTTGTTTTGAGACTATCCAGAGGTAGCTAACCAAATCCTTTGAAATCAGGAAAAAAAGCCCCTGCTGATCTTGCTTTTCAAGAAATTATCCTGTGTAAATTATTGAACAGATGAGTCACTATTTCCACAATTTCCTGTAAACACACACATATTTCATGAGATCCTGTGGGAGAGGAATATTTTAGAAGCATAAACATTAACTTCTGTACTTTGGGAACGTCTGACACACATGGGTCAAACATTAATTTAACTCAAGATTTACATTCTCACTAGAAAAATAAACTAATTTTTTATTCCATAGCATTGTGTTTTAACAATCACTTCTTTAACTGTGCTTCCTGTCATTAGATTAGTGTATGCTTGCAAACAGAATAGGATATACAGAGACCAATTTGTTAATCAAATCCCTTCTCACTCCTTTACTCTCTCCTCTTATGATCCCTGCAGGTTGTCAGTATTAATCATGAAGAAACTTAAGAGTGGTTCTTCTTAAAAATGTAACTCAAGAATTCAGCCTGACCTTTTACATCTAGACCCTGATTTAAGAGCCAACACAGCTAAAAGCATAAGATAGTATGCTGCTGTAGCATATTAAAAGGTCAAATTTAAATGAGTACAGGTTGAGATACTGTTCTTTATCTCGGGGAGGAATCAATTATGAACTCCAGTTAAATATATAACTCTCATGACTTTTTCTCAAATGGCATATATTGATGAATTTAAGCCATAATTGTGCTAGTATTAACAAATACTTAACATCTGACTCCTAATCAGTCATAGCAGAATCAAGAGTTTTATGTTTGCAAAATGAAGTATATGTCTTGGTGGTCAGAGGACTGATGTCTTATACAGTAAAGATCTGGTACTTGTGCAACAGTATTTCCCAGACTATATAGTCCAAAGGGAGATTCCTGTCCTCAGCAAACAGAGTAATTTTTACCTTACACTGATCACTCGGGATGTTTTTAAAAGCTGAGATACTGAAGGAAGGACTGGTAATTACCTTTAATGAGTCTGTTGTGGACAAGGGCTGACTGAATGCTGGGTTCAGAAACTCTTTCCTTTTTCTCCATTTCTTCGTATGAGGTATCTGTGCTAGCTGTGAGGCAGCCAGAGTACAGGAGCCAGGTGGAGCATTTTCAAGAGCTTCTTTTTCCCCACTGTTGCTAAGATCATTCATCTGTTCTGTTCAGATCTTGTAATGGGATCCATTTTGCCTGTGGAGTTTCCCAGCGAGGTCAGTGTGTCTCTCTAGAAGTGGCTCTTAATGAAGGAATGAGTTCCATATACCTACGGTCCCAAATTAAAAAACATACCTTACTCATCCGGAAAACACCATCTCTGTGTGTGTGCACATGTATATACGCGTGTGAGTGTATATATGTATGTATATATATTCACATACACATATATACACACTAAGTAAGACAAAATATAAATAAGTTGGATAGGGGCTCTAACCATTGTTTCAACTTGTTTATTCTGAACAGCTGCATCATGCTTCAGTGGAATCTGTTGGACTTTTGCCATTGACTTCAAAGGAATCACATTCAGGCCACTAAAAAAGCAAATTTTTGAAACAAATAATATTTTAAAAGCCTGGCTTTGAAAGCCATGATATGAAGCTCAGAGTTTACTCTCCCCTACATAGAAATAACCTGTAGGGGGGAGAATGGGACCTTTAAATAATTAACTATTCAGTAAGTCTTAAGCAGCTCAATAGTGCTTTTTATCTTCAAAGTGCTTTATAAACATTAACTAAGTAATCCCCTCAATCCTCTAAAGTAAATAATTTGGTATTATCCTGGTGAAGAACTGTTATAAATTAAAAGGAAATGCTGAAAATAGTACTTTTCACTTGCATTTTTTTTAAACAGGAAAAGGAGAAATATGCAAAAAAAAATCAAGCTGTGAATCTGGATTCCCTTGGTACTTACTCAATTTCAAGAGTTACTGCTCCAAAGGAAAAATGTAATCTGTATGACTGCCCACTGCCAGAAATGGAAAATCTACTGCAGAAGGTAGCTGCCTCTGAACTCTACATCTCTCCCAGACAATTGTACTCTTAAGCGAACTTTTTCTCTTTGTTTCAGATAGCCTTCATCGCATGAAGTGCTCTGATTTGTGGAAGGATGGTTTGACTGCAAACTCTCACAGAGGATGAAATTTAGTATGGATAAATGTGAAGTAGTGCATCCCGGAAAAACACCGAAAGGATGGCTAGAAGAAAGAAGTTACCAAACAGGAGTAAGATTCTGTGGTTGTGAAACATAGTTGTATAAAAACATCAGCTTGATACCCAGCATAATTTTAAAAAATACATGCTAAGAATTATTAGGAAATGTTCAGTGGAGTTTCCTTTTAAGTATATATTTCAGTGGATAATCTCACCATTCCTGTATATTTACAATTACATACACAAATGGACTGGAGAATAAGTATTTTATATATGATTTCAGGTTTTGGTGTTAACTTCTCAGTGGTGGAATTAAGCACATTTCCCACAATGTTTTTCAAGCCAACAGATTTCTCTAACAATTATTTGACAGAATACCATGCATACTCGAGCCTCTCAGATTTACAACTGTATTAAAAAGACCAAGAAAGAAGATGAGTCTAGATCACATCATCCAACAGGTATGTTTGCATTAGAGAACATCAGCATCACTTTAACTTAACTAACTTCAAACTCTCCTACAAAATGCTAAATGCACAATACCAAAATACTAGATAATAGACTTTTGATTGGTATTAGTGGTCATGCTAGTATTGCTATTCTCTGTTTATGGGGAAATGAAACACAAAAAGTAATATGGAATATTACAGAATTAATTTGTATCATGTTTTTATCAACACATCCCTAATATTAATGTATGTGCTAAATATGAATATTACCTCTACACCTCAGGCAGCCACTTCATCTGTTTCTATTACAATCTTATATTATTGCAAAATCATGACTTTCCACGTCTATAGTGAAATTGGAAAAAAAGAATTACTCAAGACAACTTATTTTCTGATGTTGAGTTTGCAATTGAGTTTATGGGTGTGCTGAGCATCAGGTTCATGTTTCTGTTCCATGCCCTTGCCTGTCCTCCTGAATGATGGCAAATGACACAGCAGAATGTTAGGATGAAGAAATGAAAGTCTGAATGAGATACTAGAAACACTTCTGATAATAAAATCAGGAAAAATGTAAATTTGCATAATTCCAGGAACCCAGTTTTTACTTGGTGTAAATTCTTATAAGGAGATGGCTTTTTTTTTTCCCTTTTGCTGATTACTGAGGAAAAATATGTCAAAGAATACCTTTTCCCACGATAATATGACTGGCTATCTGGTTCAGGATTTTTCCCTGTTTTGAAAAAACCCAGCATCTTGATCAGAAATAATCTAAAAGAAAGCAGATGGATAGAAACACTATGGTCTCAGCCCAATCCCTGCTCTCCAGGGACTCTGAATCCTTCCAATCTTTGTTTCACCACATTTCAGTGAGAACTTCAGGCAGCAGCAGAATCTATACTTTAGGTTAGTGATGCTAATCCTGCTTTGTTCTAAGCGTCCACAATGAATATGCCATAAAGGTGGTTATAGGAACCTTCTACACAAAGTAGAACAAGTTCAAGTAATATAATAATGTGAAGCATCTTCACGAGCAGATCCAGCTTCTATGTAACCTGGAGATACCCTTCACTTTGTATTCATCTTGGGGCAGCATTCCCTACGTACTCATAGCTCTCAACTCTCTACTTGAGATAACATTTGGACAAATATTAGTACTGATACTGTTTGAGTTCTTGAAATGCTCTAGGCGTTACTGTCAATTTTTTTTTTTTTTTTTAAACTAAGGATCTTAGTTTAAAACTTCAAAAAGATCTAAGAATTATATAATCTTTATGGAAAAAAATGTTAATCCTTTTTCATGGATTATAACTGTTCTTGTTTAAGAAATTATATAAAAAAGTGAAATTTGAATATTTAAAACTTATAATTTTTCTTTCAGTCTCTACTGCTGCTGTGTATGTAAGGGTTTTCAGGGTCTACATTCTAATACTCTTTCCCCACCAGGAAAATTAGTTAAAACTGTACGTATTTCGAGTATTTTCTGTATGTATACAGTTTTCTTTAACACTGTTGTTTTCAATTCAACATTTATTGCTATTTCCACAAAGATTTTTTTTTCACCAAAATCTATTTTCCCCAACATTTTAGTAAATAAAGTTATTTTGATTAAAATGTAAAAAAAAAAAACTGTAGACATTTTAGTAAGAATGAAAAGCACCCCATTATCTAAAATCCTGCAAAATGAAAGCAGTTTAACGGTAGGAAAATTATGGGGTTTTTTTCCCCCACAGATTCAAGTGTTAACAATTGTAATTGATAACAAGTAAGATTCTAATTAAGTGTTAGCCATTAAAAGGAAACCACAATGGGTTCAGCTCACATCTGAAGTTTATCTACAATTTATTTTCTACCCTACAGTTGGTTTACAAGTTAAAATTTCCTTCAAACATTCTTAAAAAAGGATCATAGTAAATAATTTCTTAGGGACTGTCATTCCTCTCAGTCTGCTGGTCCAAATCTTGCTCCAGAACCAAACTACCGTACTGTTAAATGTTTTACCATTTCAAAGTTTTAGCTATTAAATTTTGCATCCCTAATACACATTTAGGAATAAGTTTGCCAATTGATAGATGTGTTAGAAGTATATATAACCTAGAATTTCAGAGAATCAAGGCTTTGAAATCATTCAGCTCCAGAGAAGAGAATAAATAGAATTAAATTTTCTACAATTTTAAATAATTGAGTTTTGCAGCAAGAAGAAATCAGTGAAAAACTATCAAAGACACCTCATGTCATAGGGAATAATTTGATGCTGGAGAGCGGTATATCTCCTAAATTGTTGGAGACAAGAAATAGTTTTAACATACTCAGGTTTAGGATATGCACGTCAGTTCACACCTTCCACATACACTTCAAAGATTAATACAACTAATGAAATATTCTTTTCTAAAAGGCATCAGGAGAAGTTAGAGGGTGTTCCAAAAATCAAAAAGAAAAATATTAATGTATAAATAGTAGATATGCCTCTTGTCAAAAAGTAATCCAGTTAATGCTTCACGTGTTTAAAAAACCAGACAAACTTTCCCTTTGAACAACTGTTTCACTCTCCAATCAAGCGTTTAAAGTTATGTCCCTGAATTGAAATTACTCACTAGATCAGTCAGTTACTGAAATTTCCACTGCCCAAAATGAAAATTCCCACTGTCCTTTAGAAAGTTCCGATCCTGACCAAAACAGTGACAATAAGGCCCCTTTTAGTTAGAGATACTCTCACAAGAAGAAAAAGAGTGTATAATTATTTGTACTAAAGCAGTGAGACCTGAGGCTTAGAGTGAATAGAACCAAGGATAATGGTCAAAATGAACTTGCTCAACAACGGAGGCAATTGATTCACCATGAAATTAAGCTATAAAAGACACTTTAGAAGAATCTTCCATGAGCACAGTTATAAAATATTCATGGGGTGCCTCTACATCCAGTGTGTAACTAGGATACTGTTTCTGGAGATGCCATTACAGAAATAAGATATTCAAAATATGAACATCTGGTAATCAAATGCATGGCAGTGTAGTACTTACATGGGAAACATGATTTATTCCCAAGGAAGGATATTAATTCTAAACACAGGGCTTCCAGACTTTCTGGAAGACAAAAACATGAAAGAGACGGGAGAAAGTAGAGCTGTGTGTATCAGGAGAAAAATCAGAACTGAAAAATTGCTACAGTGAGCCTCGGAGAAATATAATGAATCAATCTGGGATTAAGCTATTAGATAGGAAAAAGAATAAGGATAGCACCAGGGAGGTTGTACAGACCTCCAGGGCAAGAAGAGACAGGAGAATAAAATTCTACTTAAAGATGAGGTAAGAAAAACAAGGTAAAAAAAAAAACCCACAAGACTATGAGAATTCGTAATTCCAACCCTCTAATTACCAAAAAACCTCAGAGACACAGAGGAGGAGAAATATGGGAATGAAGATATAGTGAATGATTACATCTGAATTAATTAGGGACACAAACATGTGAGGACAAAGACCCTATCACCAAGCAAGCATATTTTTTTTTGGCATTAGGTAGTGACAAGGATGACATTAACGCTTTTAGAAAATTGGAATAATTTTGCAAAACAAATTTAATGTAAGGAGTTGATAGGCCTTCTATATCTCAGTACAGTAATACATGGAATAAAACCTTCAAAAGAAAGCCAGTTCTACATGAATTTACACAGGCCAGCTGAAAAAAAAAAAAGGAAGAAAGTGCTGAGTAATGGACATGCAAGACAAATTCTTTGTCTCTGTAAAATGGTGCAGCTCCATTAACTTTTTCATACAGTTCAAGACAGGAAGGATCCATTAGATCATCTATTCTGACCTCGTATATCATAGGTCATTAAATTTCATTTTCAATTGTACTCAGCTCAGTAGTTTATGTTTAACATATTACAGAAAAACATCTAGTCTTGATTTGAAGGCAGAGAGATGGTGAATCAAACACCGCCCTCGTCTTTTTCCTCTGAAGGTTAAATACCATTGCTGCTGTGAAATTGTGCCTTATCATCTCAACATGAGCCGGCAATGCGCCCTTGCGGCCCAGAAGGCCAACCGCATCCTGGGCTGCATCAAGAGGAGCGTGGCCAGCAGGTCGAGGGAGGTGATTCTCCCCCTCTACTCTGCCCTGGTGACACCCCACCTGGAGTACTGTGTCCAGTTCTGGAGCCCCCAACATAAGAAGGACATGGACCAGCTGGAGAAGGTCCAGAGGAGGGCCA
>JAAGAY010006762.1:12841-28956 GCA_011801015.1 Ardeotis arabs | reverse complement strand
GTACCCAGCTCTTCTGGTCCAGCCTGACCAGGACCAGGAGCTCCCTCAAAGGCACCAGGCACCCAGGGAAGGGGCCGGGCTCTGGAGGGAGACATCCCTCTGCGTCCCCCCAGGAATCCTGCTTCTGGCCCCAGTGATGAAGAAGAGGGAGGCCGGCGGCAGGCGCAGGAGGGACAGCGGGGTCAGGCCCTTGGCGGAGGCTCCTTGGCAGCTTTGCACCGCGGGGAGAGCGGCGGTGGGTGCAACGGCCACCCTGCTCCTGCCAAGACCCCCGGCCTGGCTCAGCCATCACCTTCCCATGCCATTGACGGCAGATGCTGCTGGGTATTCCGTGCCTGCTGCAGGCAGCCCCACCGCTGCCACCGCGGCTGCAGGAAAGCACTTTGTAGATTTGATTACGCGATCAGGGGCATCAGAAATGCAACTTGCTGCCTGTTTCCCAGAGTAATTAATTTCATCTGTATTGAACAAATGACATAATTTGAGGATTTCTGGGTTATGGATTAAGTAAAGACCAGATGAGAGCATCCTCATTGGCTTGGAGATTAATTAACAGCGCGAGGGGAAGCCAGCTCTCTCCTCTGCAGGATTGCTTTGCGGGTGCACGTTTAACCCACCCGCCTGTCACCGCGGCTGCCAGCGAGGACATCGCGCTGCCCTGCCACAGGGCAGCAGCACGGCCCAGGGATCAGGGCACAGGAGTCCCGGCAAGGGCTCGTTCCCATCCCGGGACATTGGGGATGCTGGTGAATAAAGCCAAGCTTTATTTCAATAAACTCAAGCGCAGCCCCAGCCCTGGGACCCCTTCGCCCAGTGCACCCCAAGCCCGCTTGCCCGCCTGGCACAGCTGGATCCTCGGCTCTTAGGTCTCACAAATCACGTTACTCGAAAAATACAAACCCCACACAGAGCTCAAGCTCACTCGCAAACACCAAGAGACAGACTGCAGCCGCGTACGCAGGGCAGACTCAGACGTGAGGGATGCGGCAGGATGGGGGCAGCCGGAGGGACCCTGGCACACGGCAGCGGGCATGGCTCGGCGCCTCGAAGCCTCTCCCAGACGGGCAGGGTCTCTGGGAGCACTGGGGACAGCAGGGCTCTGGAGAAGCTGGCTGCTCCCCCATCCCATCCCCAGCACCCCGTCACCACAGCCCACTGCTCCTGCCCCACTCCCGGCGCACAGACCCGGGCCAGGGATCTCCCCACGCACCCCTCAGCCTCGCTGCACATTTTCTGAGGGGGGTCAGACAAACAGGGCTCCGAGCAGCGCCTGTTCACGAGTCAGGCATTTTATTTAATGTGCCTGGCGATGCAGGATCAAAGATCCAGAGCAGCACCTAATTAATTATTTTCCTCTTCTCTGGTGCCATCCCCCAGCTGAGCACGAGCCCTGCGATGTAAAAGCCTCCCTTTCAATGACTCCGCATAATGAGATGGATTTGGGCTCCAGCAAATTTGCCCAGTTTTATGGAGTATTATGTGAAAATGCTGTGAAATTAAGTTCTGTCTCTGCTATCACGCCACGGCCATCAGAGCGCTTTTATGTACGGCACTGAGACTAAAGACGGAACGCGAGTCCTGGCTGCAGGGATGAGGCGAACAGGGAGAGGGAGGAGCCCTGCAATGGGGATGACATGGTGGAGGGTTACACTGGGAGAGCGAGGGAATGGGAAAGCGGCGCAGACTAGGAGAGTCGCCAGCTAAGAGCCTGGAACCGGAGTGGCAGCAGCCAGGAGGCTCCGGGATGAGGAGGAGGGGAGGACAGGGAAGGCTCCCTTCTCCCAATTTCCTCCCTGCAAAGCACTCTGGAAGCCTCAGGGGTGCCCCTCGCATGATCCCTTCCCTTCTGGGCAGCGTCTCCCCCAGTGCCAGGAGAGGTGCCTGGCACAGAAGGTGCTGTCTCAGCCCGGGGCAGGCAGAGCCCCCATGTCCCCTCCCAAGCCAGCTCCCTCCAGTGCCTGCCGATCCCTTCCTCTTCCTCCTCCTCCTCCATCTCTTCCCATCCCTGGTCCCTTTCCCTCTCCTCCAGCCCTGCTCCCCAGCATTTACCCCACAGTGATCTATTTTTTCCCTCAGCAACTTTATAACCCGTTTCCTTGCCTGACAGCAATGAAGTAGATGCTTCACTTCCAATCCCATGGCCCATAAACACTGGGAAAAGAAAATGTTCTGAAGAAGAAAACCATCAAATCTGCACACAAAGGCACGCACACCATGCGGAGGGACAGTCACGGAGGGCAGGGTGAAGCCGGGGAAGCACCCGGGCCCCGCGTTCACGTGGAGGCTGAAGCCCTCCCTGCGCACGCTGCAGCCTCCAAACGCACAGGCGGCAGGGAGATTTCCGTAAGGCAGGGCAGGGCGAGCTGCGCCCATCGACCCGCAGCCCTGAGACCTCCCGTGCCCGGGGCTGGCTCCCACGCTGCTGCCCCACTCCTGCCCCACCATTCACCTTGCAGCGCTCTGGCACTCTCAGAAAATTAAAATGGCCCAAAAAAAAAAAAAAAAAGAAACAAAACAAAAGAGGCAGCAGCACCCTCTTTGCGATGTATGGGATTTTTTGGTGCCTGACAGGCCCTGAGCCTCTGGGGATGAGTATTGATAAGTCGCACCTTCCAGTTCACCATCAACATCTTCACCTTCCCGGCAGCGTGGCCAGGGGCGCGACGGCTGCCCACGGGGCCCCGGCCGCCTCACGAGAGCTGCTCCCACACCAGCGCGGCGAGAGGCTCTCCGATGTACGAACCGCTGGGAACAGCAGCCCTGTGTCGAGGAAACTCGAGCAGACACACTTTCTAATTTCCATGACAACTGTAATGGGGTATTTGGTGGTTTGGGAGCGCAGGGTGCACAGGAACACACTCGTTAGGCACAGAGCAAGATCAGCTGCTGCCGCAAAGCTGCCCTGAGCAGACAGCCATGCCCCATGCGCAGGTCTGCGCTCACCCTGTGCCACGGTAGCCCAAGGAGCCGCTGGCCATCATGGCCCCCCACGGGATGTGCGCCAAGGCGAGGGTCCGGGGACGACAGGAGTCCCTGCCCAGACAAACGGAGCCAGGAATACCACCTGCAGTCAGAGCAGGATGGGAACGGGACGGAAGCCTGAGCGATGGCTCTGGGGACACACAGCCCCTGGCTGCAGAGGGGCCGCACCAGTGCACCGTCCTGCTCCGCTGCCCTGCAAGAGGGGCTCAGGAGGATCGGTGCGGAGGAGAAGGCAGCGTGGCCAAAATGAGCTCCTTTCCCATCTCCGGGGGAGCCTGAGCAAAAACTAAGCAACCACCAGTAACCGGTTAGCATGAGAGCACAAAATCCAGGCGATTACTGGAAAGCTTGGACATGGCTGTGAGTCCCACGGCTGCCAGCAGCATCCCCAAGCTATTAAGAGAAAAATCAAGATGTGGGCAGAATTAGATTGGCCATAGGTGAAAAATGGCTCAATTATTTCTAGTGCCAGAGCCACAGAAGGACATTTCCCTCTGTCCCTCATCCACAACCTCCCACTAATTAGCAGACCTAGCAGAGAGAAAAATGTTCCAAGCTCTAGAAAGAGCAACAGCTAGAGACTCAGCGCACCACACGCCGTTCGTCTGCGCTGCGTAAGCCAGGCACAGAGCACCGCCCAGGCAAAGCTGCGCCAGCCTGGAGGGGACGGGCAGTGGGAGATGCTGGAGCTGATGTTTGCCCTCTGGCCCCGCTCTCACAACACAGACATTCCAGCTCGGAAAAGGGCTGTGCTGTCCTGCCCCAGCCACTGCGCCCACACTGGCCCCTGCCCCGCTCCAACCACGGCCCAGTGGCCTTGCCCGTCTGCATGCCATGGCACGGGGTAACAGCGCATCCCCATCCAGCAGTCCCAAGCCCGTGGAGGCACTACGCGTGATGGCAGAGTGGGGCTGCCCCACGGTGGGGGAGGCAGACCTGGGCAAAGCTCCGAGTGGGATGGGATCAGCCCAGCCCAGCGCTCTGGGGACGGGCTGGGGGACAGAGAATCACAGGCACTCGCGCCCCAGCCTCTCCTCTCTCGGTCTATGCGGGGATCTTTTAACAACCGACGCATAAAACTGAAAAAAGTTACCAGGAGGCCCTGCCCCCTCCCTGACAAACTTCAGAACATGCTGTCATCAAGAAAAATGATGCTGGCAAGAGAGAAATCCACCGGGGCTGCTGGCAATTTCCCAGGCTCCAGCCCCAATGAGTGTTTATCAATAATTTCAGGCTCTGCCTGTCGCAGCCGCTGACTGGGAGTGCAGGCAGGGAGCGCGCGGGCAGGCAAGCGTCAGCGCAGCCGCGGGCAGGAGGCACGGTGGAAAGGGAAATCAATTAACGGCTCCTCAGGAACGGGGATTTGCCAGCATTACGGGGAAAGGTCTGTTCGCTTGGCAGTAGCGGGGAAACACTGCAACGAGCAACAGCTGCGCGCACTGGGCTGCCCATAGCCCGGCCGCACAGCCGCCTCAGGCTCCATCCCAGCACCTCCCCACTGCCCACGGGGCCAAACCCAGCCCACGCGTCCATCCCTTCCACCCCGGGAGAGGAGGGGAGGCCAGCTGGGTGCAGGCGGAGGGGTCCCAGTGGCAGGGGCAGGGCAGGGTACTGGCTCACAGGATGCGTGTGCAGGCTCCGTCATGAGCCACAGCCAGGCAGCCCCCTCCCACCCCTCTGCCAGGCCGCCAGCAGCTCCTCACGCTGGGTGCTGCATCTGCACCTCCACGATTCATCACTACTAACGCATCAGTCGTCGGCGAACTCGTCTAATCACTGCCTGGGCCGGGGGCTGCGGGTCTCTGAACCCAGCTCCACAGCACAATTAAACACTGCATGAAAAAGAAAAACCTTTTCTTCATTTACGTTTAAACCTGTTGCCCAATTGTTTCACTTGACACCATCTATGAGAAATAGTGAATATTCACCTCCTGTTGCTCACCTTTACATCGCACCCGGATTGGCAGAGCTCTGCCCTGTACCCCTCTGCGCCTCTCTCCTAACCCAGCCATCCCAGTCAATCAGTCTCCTCACACAGACGCGGCTCTGCGCCTTTGATCAGCCTTGCCATCCTTTTCCCTACCTTTTCTAGTTCAACTGCCTGCTTTTTGTGATTGGGCAACCAGAACCGCACACAGCATTTGCAGTGTGACGCAGCTATTGCACCTTGGCGCGCTGCTGCTGCTGCTTTGTTTTCAGTCTCTTTCCTAATAACGACTAACAAGCAATTTGCCTCATTTGGCTGATGCTGGGCACGGAGATGACATTTTCACAGAACTACCCTCGGCAACTGCGAGGTCTCTTTTCCTGAGTAGGAAGTATTAAATTAAAGGCCAGCTTTGTGCTTTTGTAGTTAAGGATGTGCTCTTATCTCCGTTACTCGGACTCAGCGACATTCCTCTGCCATTTTGCCACCTGGCCGCTGGCACAGCGCAGCTCTCTCACCCCCCTGCCCGATCAGCTTTACGTGGAAGCTCCCTCAGCCAGCGTGATTGCTGCAGGCAGCCACGACACTCAACCCACAGCTCGCTAGCCCAGCTCTCCTGGGTGGGTGACACAACTCCAGGTACGGCCCCGTGTCCTCCTCCCAGTGCGTTTTATTCGACTCCTTGTTTCTTTGTAGGCAGAGAGACCCCGGAGACACGGATCATGCAAGGACAACGATGACACACGTGTAAGGGAACAGTGGCCTTTGATTATTTTTTTTTTCTTACTCCAGCAGTGCTCTCCACATGACTTTTTCCTGCCATTTGCAGTTCTCCTGCCTCTGGGATGACTCCACACCTTGCCAGAGAGACGGGAAAGCCCAAGCACCCCACGAACGCTCGGCCAGCACCACAGACCAGCCGAGCCCTTGCGGCCTCTGCGCCTGCCCCCCGCTCTCTCCTCTCCCTCACGGGGGGGCTAAGGAGGGGGGTAGGGCTCTGGGCACAGCGCAATGGGGTCGGGCAGGTCCACGGGGGTGCCCGCGGGAGCGCGCAGCCGGAGCGCGCGGCGGCCCCGGGCCCCGCCGCCGTCAGCACCGCGGACAGCGCCGGCCGGACCCACGGGCGGGGGCGCCCCACGCCCCGCCCACCCCGCAGCCGCCGGCCAGCGCCCCCCCGCACGGGCACGGCGCGCCCCGCAGCCGCGAGCCCACCCGCACGGGGAGGCCTGGCAGGGCCCGCGTCCGGGGAGCCAGACCCCCGTGCCTGGGACCCCCCCCCCCCAGGTACGGCACACCCCACGCGTGGGAGCTGCAGCCCCAAACAGCCCACAGCTCAGCCCCCGACACACGTCCCCCCAACAGCACCCTCCGTGGGGATAGACCCCCGCTACCCAGGGCCAGCCCACGGCAGGGAAAGCTGTGGCCACGCAGCCGGCCACCTTCCCACGCGGGGCAGACATGCTGACCACCCAACACACACACCTACTGCTGAGCAAACGCCCTCCCTTGCCGGCCGCCCCAGGCTGCTCAAAGGCTCTCTCCCGTTCCTCACCAGGGCTGCTGCCTGCAGCGGGACAGGCTCAGTGTCCCCACACTCTGCTGCTCTCGGGAATTCTGCTCCGAGCAGCTGGCCCAGTATCCTAGCTGGGAGCAGACTGGGAGTGCTCAGCCCTACACTCCCTCTGCTAAGCTTCAGCCATCCCTTCCAAAAGGTCCATTTCTTAATTAACATTAACAATTAACACTCCACATCATGTCAGGCCTCCTCATGCAGTTATGCTCCCTTACTGAGCCCCTTCCTGTCCCTCTCCCAGAGCAGGCTGGGCCCACGCTGCCAGTGCTCCTGTGCCACAGCGCTGGTGTGGCCAAAAGGGATCAGTGACACCGTTGGGTTTATGGATATTTCAAGAGAAAGAAAAAGGCTACTGGGTGCTCGTATGTTCTTGTTGTATTATTTAAGAGAAGCCATTTGAGAGAACAGGAGAAGCAGTGTGGGCTCCCAAAAGGAGAAAAAATAATGGAGGGGAATATTTGCAAAAAGCTCAGTTAAGTAAATATTTTATGCCCAATAATGTTACGGCTTTTGAATGATGCATGCGGGAGAGTTGAAGGGAGGTGAGGCGCAGAGCGAGGCAGCACACGGCGCGTGCCGAGTGTGAGGGCATGCGGGGGGTGAAGCCAAGCACCGCGCCCCGGCTGGGGCCTCTCACTGCGGCTGCCATCAGCGCTGGGCTGCTCCAGTTGCATCAGCAAGACGCAGCAGGAGCACGCGGAGGCAGAGTATGGGACAGGGCATCCTGGGAGGATCCCAGCCCTCCCACAGCACTGGGAACTGTGGCTGCTTTGCTGGGAGAAAAACCAGCTCCGCAAGGAGGGCACAGGAGCAGGGACCGAGGACGAAGAGCGGGACGGCAGAGGGATTGCCCCGGCCGAGGCAGGCGGGGAAGGCAGAGTGGGGCCAGCCGGGCAGAGGGCAAGGGCAGGGCAATTCTCCAACCAGAGGAATTCTCCCCTGGGCAGGCAGAAGCGCAGGGTGAGCATCTGGCACAAGGTAAGCACAGAAAGGAGTAAAATACCACTAAGTGTAACAAGAAATGTACTTAATCAATGAGCTTAGAGCTGGGGATCAATGGGAGGCAGACACAGCCATTAGCTGAGAAAGCTGAGAAGGAGCCCCGGGCTCCGATGGCGCGGTCGATGCCAGTTTAACCAAGCAGCAGAGGAACAGCTCCCGGTGGAGAGCAGAGCCATGAGAGACAGGGCTGAGCCTGCTCCATCCTCGGGGCCCAGACCCCAGCAGGGAGCAGAAAGAGGAGCCGAGCCCAGGCCATGTCCTGCTAAAAAGCCTGGCATTGAGCCCTGAGCCCAGCGCCCAACTCCAGCTGCTCCAGCCCCCTGCTCCCTTCACACGTCCCCCGAGGCTGTCACCCTCAATCCTGACGCTCACTGCTCCCCTTCCCACACCTGCGGAAACCCGATGGCCAGGGCCCGGTCCGAGCCCAGCCAGCAGAGGAGCCAACAGGGGTCTTAGGGGCCCAGGCCCGCAGCCAGCAGTGTCTCCGGAGTGTTAGAGCCTGGGGTTGTGCTTCAGGCAGAGTTCTGTACGTGCCCGTGCCGAGGAGGAAAGCAGCCGTCCCCCGAGCTCCCTCCTGGGGGTGGACTCCCTTCTCCCACCGGGACTGAAATCCCAGCCCCAAGCCCAGCAACAGGGGCTGTGCCCCCTCCCTGCACATCGCTAGATCCTGCCCCCTTCCCAGACCCAGCGGGGACGGCTGTCCTGCGACCCACGCGTGGGCTGGGGGGTCTCAGTGCTGTGGCACGTGCGCGTGGGTGGATGGGGCCAGCTCAGCCTCCCTTTCCCAGCGCGGCAGCCCCGCGAAGGGACCACTGACGGCAAACCAGGCAGACCCCCGGGGGACACACACATCCTGGGGTGGGGGGACATCCCCCACCTCCCCATCACCGCCGCTGCCCCGCCCCTTCACGCCCCCCCCGGCCCGGCCCCGGCGGCGGCTGAACAGCGCCACCTGGCGGCCCCGCGCGGCGCACGGCCGCGGGGTTGGTGGCGGGGGGGAGCTCGGGGGTCGGAGCTGCGGGGACACCGCGGAGCAGAGCTCCCGCACCCACCGACACCCCGACCGGCCCAGGCGCACCCGGCCCCCAGCAGCTTCCACCCCTCCAGCTGCCGAGCCGGGACGTAAGCCGCAAGGCCCCGGTGCGGGATGTTTCGGCGGTGCCAACGAGCTCGTCGGGGCCTCGCACCCCGGGCAGCGGTGCAGGGGAGGCACGAGAGGCGCTGCAGGCGTTCCCCGAGCCTGAGCCGCCCCGCACCGGTGCGGGCAGGCTCCGCACGGAGAGCAGGGCCGGGCACCGCCGGCTGCCGGGTCCAGTTCTCCCCCCGCCCCCTCAGCCACTTTCTTACTCCCTTTTTCCCGTCCCCGTGGGCTGCGTACGCGGTGGGACAGCGCAACTCATCCGCAGTGCGGGGCAACCACGGCCGGGACGGCCAGGCGAGCAAAGCCCTTGCTGCCTGCCCACCCGCTCATCCTCTGCGGTCCGTCCTGCACACCACCTTCAGCCGGCAGCGACCCCGCCCTCCAACGCACACCTGGGAGGAGGGGGTCCTCGGGCAGCCCCAAAGCCGCAGCTCAGCCTTTCTGCAGGGGAAGCAGCCTCCCGCCCACACAGAAACCCCCCAAGCAGAGACACCCACCCCCTCACATCCTACCTCTCCTGAGGGAGCTCGGGCCCAGGTCCTCCTTGTCCTTCCACGTCCCAGCACTTCCTCCCACTGCGCTCAGGCCGGGCAGCACCAGATGGGCACCTGGGGGGTGGAGGGCTTTTATAAAGTGCCCAATCACCCCCGGTCCAGCCTCACCTGGGGAGCCCTGCCCAGGCATCAACTGCTCCTCAATCCCACCTGGAGCTGAGCGACTGCTCGTGTGGGACAGCATGATGTTCCTGACTGAATTTCAGGTGGCACCCCTGAGGAATTTGCAATTTGATTTTCCATTTGAAAATAAGAAAATAAAGAAGAAAAACTGCCCGGCCCCTGCCTGACCACACCGCTCCCCCAGCAGCGAGCCCCGCAGCTGCCCAGCACTGCCCATGCCCGTTCGCACGCCGCAGGGAAGCTGCGGTTTCACCCAAGGGTGCTCAGCACGTTGGGTTTTGCAAAGGCTGGAAACGGCCTGGGCCCCCAAGCAGCTCCTCTCAGCCAAACAGGGCAGTTCCACTGCTGGATGACGTCTCTGTGCTCACCATTTTTACTTCCTAGCCCCTTCCCCCAGTGCGGGATCAACCGCATCAACCTTTTTAACTGGAGGTCGGCAGCGTCCCCAGGCAGGGTGGCCAAAGGTGGTGTTCTTTATCTGTGCCTCACGCTCCTCAGATACCGAATATCAAAATGGGCCTTGGGACACTCCTGCTATTAAATATTCCTCCGAGATTAGAGCAGTGCTTCCTCCTCTCCAGCCTCTTCCCTCCCAGCAGAGCTGATGAACGTGATAAGTTATCGGGACCTTCCCCTGCGCCGTGAGCAATGGTGTGGGGACTTGGTGACCCATTGCAGAACAACGCCGGGTATTTAGGATGTTCCCTGAGCTTGGTAGGCGATAACATCTTTATCATAGGAGCCCTTTAAACCCTCAGTGCCTGGCAGGCCCCTCTGTCCTCGCTGAAAGGACAGAATCAGACCCAGGGCAGCAAATGCAGATAACAGAACGGTTCCGGAGTGACATGCAGTGCCAGGGCTGGCAGAGCGCACTGCCCGGCAGCAGCTCCTCTCCCTCCGCTCTCCACTCCCCAGACACGCAGCAGCTACTGCGACGCACAGAGGTGACCCCAGCAGAGCGACCGCTCTGCTCCAGCCTGGCCAAACCCAGCACAGCCCCACGCAGCCCCACAGCCCCAGCTCCCAGCAAAGGGATATCCCCTTGGGCTGCCGTCAGACCAATGCCCACCCCTCGCTCTCCGTTAGCAGGAGGAGGGCTCAGCCCGGGGCTCAGTGGGCTCCATCCCGTCGCAGCGTGGGCTCGCTTCCCCCATACAAACAGAGCGCCCAAGGCTGCGCTCCTGGCTTGCGTCGCCTGCGAGGTCCCCAGCGGGACCACGCAAACATCCCGTAGTGTCCCTGCACCCTTCTCCCATATCACACCTGGGAAACACAAGCATGGGGGAAGAGGCAACTGAGACTTGATGCATCCTGAGGAATCCGTCCCGATGGGAATACTCGGGGATGCTCAGGTCTACAAAGAGACTGCTGTGGGCCAGGAAGGGTGAACCATGGCACGTGCATGAGACTCGTCTGCCCAGCCAAGGAGTGACCCCAGACAGGACTGGGGAACCAGTGCAGACAGCCGTGCTCAGCGAGGGAGGGGATGGCTGGGCGACTAGGAAGCAAAGCACCAAGGAATAAATCTGGAACCTGAGCAAAGGGAGATGAGCAACAACACAAAGGTTGAGAGTTCAGACCCTGGGGAACCAAGTCAGCCTCTGTTAGATAAGGCTACAAAAGCCTTAAACTCTGTTTTGCTGAGAAATGTGTCGTCAGCAATGATTAAACCCCAAAGAAGTCATAAAACCAACAGATATTGATAAAGTGGGACGCTGATATGGCGAAGCTCAGCAGCGCACGAGTGGATAAGGATCACCCATCTGCAAGCAGCACAACCTGAGCAGCGAGAGCCGGGCTGGTGGGACATGGGGCTTCCGCACCGAGCTCATCCTCTGGAGCATCTCTGGGGGTTGCTGGCACGGCCAGGCTCCAGGACAGAGCCTCCTTCCCCAGCGCGTGGCTCGAGAGCCACACTCAAGAACCTCAGGGAAATCGAGCTCCTCTCTGAGCCTCTGAGCACCCCTCTTGAGATGGACAGGCAGCCCTGGGAGGGGCTGAGTTGCCTTTTGAAGCGGAGCTGCTGACCAAAGGGCAGGGCCCCAAAAGCCAGGAGTGCGGCAGGAACACTGCAATGGGCTGCAGGGAGCCAGCATGGGGTGCAGGGCGACACTGGGGGGGCACAGGCTGCCTGCGCAAGGAGCCTCCATGAACAATTCTTCCCAGTCGCGGGTTCTGAAATACCACCGGACGCCAGCAATGGAGGAGGCAGATTCGGTGTTTGACTCCGAAGGAAATCTAAGCTTCAGCTAGACAAAAACCAGAGGGGCTCAGTCTGATACCAAGTGCCATGCACCTGATCAGCAACCGCAAGATTAGATAAGGGCTGACCTTAGTCCCATCCCACAGATATTAATGTGAGCTCCCGGGATGTCTGGGGCACTCGGTTCAAGGGCATGAAGATGTTCACTTCACTGGGGTTCCTGTTCACTGCCCTCTCTTTAGCGGGATGTGTCCCCGTGCGGCAGGTATCCAGCCGCAGCAAACTCCTCCTGGTGTCCTTCGACGGCTTTCGGTGGAACTACGACCAGGACGTGGACACCCCCAACCTGGATGCCATGGCTGCGGAGGGGGTGAAGGCTCGGTACATGACTCCTGCCTTTATCACCATCACCAGCCCGTGCCACTTCACGCTGCTGACCGGTGAGTGCCCGCCGGCCCCGAGCACGGGGGGCAGGCTGGGGAAGGGCAAATTTAAGGCTTAGGCGTCAGCGAAGGACACGGAGTCACACAGCCACCCAGCCTCAGCAGCATGTGAAGCCTTAGAATAGAGACCAGGCCATAGCTGCAGGAAGGGGTAGAACCAAATCGGCACTTCTCAAAGGTAAGTGCACCAGATGTCACAGGAATTGCGCGGCCACCACCCAGACCATGGTCGGAATGACGCAGAGGCCACCCCAACAGGGCTCATCCCTAAGTTCCACTTGAATAACAGACCAGATCAACCCTTTTGTATAGATTTATTCCCAGTGCACGCGATCCGCAGCTCGGGCTGGGTGCCTGTCGGTTGTCACTGGATTTCACGTCTCTGTAGGTCGCCTGATTCCCTGACGGCACTTCTGCTCACCCAGCCCTGCTCGCAGGCTCTGGGGTCTCCTCCCGGTCTGCTCTCGCAGTTTTTGTCAGTGTCTTGAGACATTTCCTTCTCTTTTGTTACAGGACAGCCTGCAATTAAAGTTTACTTATCCTTCCCTATCACAAAACAAAGATTAAAGTACAGTGCACGCAGCCGAAGGCTTGCTTTACTTTATTCACTAGCGCTAAGCTCCGGCACAAATTAGCATCTCACGGCAGCGTCCTCCCTGGTTTTATTAGCACACCCGCATTATTTACACTGGAGAGGTGACGGACATCGATAGCCTCTGATCTGTGCGCGTATTTGAGTACAGCACAACTACAACATTGCAAACAAATACAATTACAAAGGCACAGACACAAAAGAACATCCCATACAATATTCTGCTAATCCAGATTCCCCGGTCAGTGAGAGATGAGGCAATAGCTGCAGAGAGGGACAGACCTGAGCCTGTATCTGTCAGGGGGAAACCGCAGCAGACCGGCTTGATAGCCTCCTTTGATAAGATGAATGATTTTGTAGACAAGGAGGATTCTGGACTTCAGGAATGTATTTGATACGGTGCCACGCGGGAAATCATTAGTTAAGACGGAGAAGATGAAGATTAGTACAGATTCTCTAACGTGCACTGCAGGGAAGAGGAGGCAGGTGATGCCGAGAGGAGATTGTCAAGATGGAGGGAGGGCACCAGGGGAATTCCTGGAGAATCGATTTTGGAGCCAACCTTATTTAAGATTTGCATTAATAACCTTGGCATAAAAGAGTGGGACATGCTAATGAAACCTGCTGCGGAGAAGAGGCAGGGAGGCACTGTCAGTACAGCAGAGGACGGGGATATCGTGCAGAAGTTACTGTGCAGTCTTCAGGACCAGAATAACAAAACCAGCATGGGATGTGCGAGTCCTTCCCTCCTAACGGGAACTCCTGCTGCACACTGGCCTCACCAGTTGTGAACAGCAGAGAAAGCGGAACACCAAAGTGATTGGTTAAATGTGGGATAACGGGGTGCCCCTGGGATCACCCCACCCACAGGAGGAGCCGGCATCCCCCCAACATCTCGCTCCCTGCCCTGGGAACTCACCTGTGCGGGGTGGGGGGAGGTGGGAGGCAAAGGGACAGCTGGGATGGGGCACAAGGGGCAGAAGCTCCTCGCTGACCCGGGGCCGGCCCATCGCCAGCACGGGGCCAAGACCCCCCAGCCACAGCCCCCCTGACCCCCGCCTCGCCCCTCTCTCCTGACAGGGAGGTACCTGGAGAACCACGGCGTGATTCACAACATGTGGTTCAACACCAGCACGGGCCAGAAGCTGCCCTACTACAGCACGCAAGGCGTGGACAGCTGGTGGGACAACGGCAGCCTGCCCATCTGGATCACCGCCCAGCGACAGGCCAGTGCCGCGGCCCCCTCCCACCCGCAGACCCCCCAGACCCCTCCTGCCTGCACGGCTGTGGCGAAAGCCATGGGCGAGCCACAATCTCTAGTGGCCATGAGCTAACAGCATCACTGCAACCGACCGGCTAATTAGACCTGAAAAAAAATGAAATCCCCACACACAGGCAGGAACAATTATGATCATTCTGTTAAAAATATCAAAAAATAATAGATGCATTTCAGCTTTATTGAGACATTAGTAAAGCAGGTTATCCTTTTCCTGGGATTCCTTAGCGAGCGTCATGAGCGTTCGTGCGCCCCAAGGCACAAACCCCAGTCCCGCAGCCTCACCCAGGACCGTTTGGGCGGCAGCGGCAGGAGCTGGTCCTTTCTTCACTGAGCAAGGCTGTCCCAGGTCCCAGCAGGCTTTGAACCTGGCCTTGAGGCAGGACCCGAGACCTGGCCCAAGATAAATACTTTTGCCTGTATTCACCTGCCAAACCGGCCCCACTGGCTCCAGCGTGAGCGCTCACGATTGCAGTAAAACGCACCTTCGTGTCGTGATGGTCAAGAGCTGGCCGGTCCGTGCAAGGTACAAACGGGTCTCTGTTCCCAAAGTTGTGTCTAGTGTTACCCACACAGTGAGAAAACCAGCGTGCAGGAGTTCTGGGAAGGACAGTGCTTTCCATTAATCACTTTTAATTGCCAATGAGCAAGAAAGCCTCATCAGAGGCAGAGGTAGACATCAGGGGGCTGAATGACCTAACCGCATCAGTACATCTTTGCACTGACGGACGGAGAGACACTGCAGAGCAAGGGCAGGTGAGTTTACACCATGTCTCCACTGACAGGGTTTGAAGACGGGCTCTATCTATTTCCCCGGAGGAAGAGCAAAATATCAAGGGGAAGAAGTGAACATGAAGTTGGTGGAGCCCCTCTTGTTCAACTACAGCAATGAAACCAACTGGAGAGGGAACATTGACACCGCCATGGAATGGTTCACGGTGAACAACCTGGACTTCATCGCCCTCTACTTCGGGGAGCCGGACTCGGCAGGACACAAGTACGGCCCTGAATCCATGCAGAGGAAGAACATGATCAAGCAGGTGGACAGAACCGTTGGTTACTTGAGGCAGCGTATCCGGGAAAGCGGCCTGGAATCAAAGCTCAACCTCATCATCACGTCCGACCATGGCATGGAGACGGTCATAAAGACCAACGAGATTCACATCAGGACAGTAGAGAACTTCACGTTCCAAGATATCCAGTTCGAACTCTTAGATTACGGACCAAATGGACTACTGGTGCCAAAAGAGGGAAAATTAGAGCATGTGTATTCGGTCCTAAAAAATGCCCACCCAAACTTACACGTGTACAAGAAAGAAGACTTTCCGAAGAGATTCCACTACGCCAACCATCCCCGGATCACCCCGCTCCTGCTGTATGGCGATCCAGGATACGTGATCCATGGGGTAAGACATACGCGCAGACATCTCTCGCTGTCTTTTGGGGATCTGCTTCTCTCCTCCTGCCCTTCTCATGGCACCCCAGTACCTACCCAGCCCTCATGTTGACTGGTCTCCCTACAAACAGTTGGAAATTCCAGCTCTTTGTGTAAAGACCTTCTCCGCTGTCAAGATGGAAAGCAGTCCAGAGGTCTTGGGGCAGGAATTGCGTGAACACAAACTATCAGCTGCAGGATCCGCTGCTAGCCTGGCGCTCAGGGAAAGCCCAAAGCCAAGGCCAGCAGGCAGCTTTCCCTCGTGAGCTCCTCAGCACAACAAAATTCGGGTGCGCTGCCGTTTAGGGAGGGAGCCTGCAAGGCGCAACCGCTCGAGAGCCGCATCCGAGCAGCACCCTCCACTCCTGCGAAGTCTGACATCCTCAGATCAATTCAACACCCCAATGACACCCAACAGACCATTAACCCCGGGGCGGGTGGGCGGCAGCCAGGCGCTGGGGCACAGGGGCAGCCGGCAGCGCTGCCGGGGGCACCCAGGGGCTCTCTCTCTTTCAGCGATACAAGGTGCAGTTCAACAAAGGCGAGCACGGCTTCGACAACGCGGCCATGAACATGAAAACCATCTTCCGCGCCGTGGGGCCGGCCTTCCGCCGCGGGCTGGAGGTCGAGCCCTTCGAGAGCGTCCACGTCTACGCGCTGCTCTGCCAGCTGCTGGCCATCACCCCCGAGCCCCACGACGGCTCCCTGGAGCCCACCAAGGCCATGCTGCGTGAGCCCGGCACCGCCGACAGCACCGGCACCACCGCGACCACCGGCACCGCCGGGAGCACGCAGAGCGCCGCGACCACCGGCATCCTCGCGGGAACAGCGACACCTGGCGGTAGCCGCCCGCAACCCCTCCCG
>JAAGAY010006759.1:6178-46883 GCA_011801015.1 Ardeotis arabs | reverse complement strand
GATTCTCAGCAGCCCATTACATCGCTTTCTGAAATAGCAGCTCAGAACTGGAGATCTGCAAATTATGAAGAAACCGAGATAATTCTTTAAATATTTGCTGACCCGTGGACTTTTCCAAAAGGAGCAGATAACAGTATGAGCTTTTTATCTGGCAAACTGCCTGCAATAAATGGGGATACGCGCTACCTGAATTTTCATGAATAATTAGCATAATTAACCTCCCTGCTCTGCTCCTATGCCACTTCCACCGCGCCAGAGAATCAATGTATAGTTTATCAGCTGTGAGAACCCATCAGATTTTCTGCTCTAGCGTGGGTGTGACAAAGTTCCTCGGTACCCGCCAGCCTGCGGGTGAAACAGAAGACGAGATGGAGAGAGAATGCAGGACAAAATGATGGGGAGATAAAAGAAAATAAAACTTTTTTATTTCTTGATTTGATAAACTCTGCTGCCCTGAGATGCTTTAAGAGATTATAGGAAATCTGTCTGCAGATAAAACATGGATGAATCCCTAAATCTGAAATATTTTAAATGCAAAATCAATAGAATATTAGTAATTAACAGCAGAAGTGTTTACTCTTCTACTTCTAGAATATTTTAACTGTAATTAGCTCTACAGCTGATGGTAGTTGCATTTCAGTCTGAATGGGCTTTGACCTCAGCGCCTGCCCATCCACCCAAACCAGGCCAGAGAGCACTTTCACAGGGGTTTCCCGCCTGTGAAGTCCATCGGAACCACCAGCGACGGCCATAACGCCCATCGCCCTCCTGCCGCAAGGGACCGGTGGCTTCCTCCCATGGACAAGGACAGAGAAAGTGGTAGCGCCACAACTGCACTGAATTCATTTGTTGTTTGTATTTATACAAAAATATTCCCACCCCTTTTCACAGATATATTTTCATATTAAAATGATCAAAACAGTATAGCGTAAAGGTAAGAATTATTAGTTATTAATTAATTACTTAATGGAAGCACATAGCATTTTGTCTTTGAAAACTCAGAAACAATATTACACCACACTATTGGTTCTGATAGTCTTGGTTTCTTTTTTGGAGAGCAACCCCCAGCTTAACCATACTATTTGAAATATTCAAAAAGTGCTGGCTGCTGCATTTGATATTTATTTGATATTTATATAGAAACACTGACTTCCAGAAATTATGAAGAAGAAATTGCATATGCAGAAAAGTAAGCAAACAGTTCACAGTATGGTTTTGCCTTTATTATTTTGCACTTTTCTTAAGGGAGAGTGTTTTTGAGAATTTGAGAGCCAATTGTGTTTATTTTATAGGAACAGAGAAGTCAGCTGTTTCTTCTGATGCTGCAAGCCAATCCAGACGGCAATTTTCCCCGTGCTTTTTTGCCACACGATGCCGAAACACAAATTAAAGGAATAAAAAGCAATATAAGCTCTGAGACCGTGGCACGGCAAAGGATCATGCCTAGAGGATGAGAAAATGTCCTGAAAATACCGTGTTACCTTCCAAATTTTCAATATCACAGCATGTTATTGAAGGATTTTAGCATCCAGAAATATACAGCTGAATTAAAACAGCCACAATACTAATTAACTGCATTATTTTCGTTTCAGAATAGTTACATCAGTCTTTGTTTTTAATGCTAAAATGAAACAAAGGTTTCTTCACGGATGCAATAAGCTCTGACAAAAAAAAGAGAGCTTACGGCGGGAGACTATTACAGCAACGCACAGAGTAACACAGTGAGCGTCGGATGGCTGCTACACTCGATCTCTGCTCTGTTGGATGGTTCTCCGCGTCGCGGTGCCCAGAGACCCCATCACCAGCAGCTGGACAAGGGGGGAGATCCCCTTTCTGCTGGCGAGGAGCCCTTCCTGGCCTCCTTTGCTGCCTCAACTGTTTCTCCCAAAACCGGGATCTCCCTTCTGCTGCCAGGCTGGCCACTGGGACCACACGGTGCGGTGAACCTGCATTGCCTCCGACGTTGGGAAATGTTGTGATGTCCGCCTGTGGAACCAAGGCAGTGGCGAGCTCGTCTCTACCTGCTCGGCCGTTAAAAAATGTCTGCAAGCAAAGGTGTGTTTTTCACTAACAAGGCTTAATGAAAAAACATTATTTCCAAGGGAAAACAAGCTGGATTTTAGGATTTCCTTATAATAATATCTGCGCTGTGAGTAGGTAGGACACACAAGGCGGGAGATAATTGTGCGCTGTGTCATGTCCTTTATCGGATCCGTATTGACCTGGGACTCTTCTCTGAGAAGGTAACACCAACCCTGCCACGCAGTTCTCTCCAGGTTGGTTTAAGTAAAATAATAGAGTTAATGACAGAAGCAAAGCTACCCAGAGAGGTGCAATTCATCGTGGAGTGTTTCACGCCATTATCTTAAAACCATACAGTGTAGTAATCACTTGAAGTAGTGATAACACATAATTGTATGCTTCTCAGAAATTATAGGTGAATGGGAGTTTCAGCTAATGAGTGCCAAATAGCGGCTCAGGAGCTGCAGTGATTACAGAAGATGTGGTGATGAATGCATTTATTATTGGGGTATTACAAATCTTTTTATAGCCGAGATGGCAAGTTTATAAATAAATAACCAGCCACAGAGGTATCTGCATGTCTAACCAAGACAACAAAGTTATTAGCCTGCACTTTATCAGCCTCTGATACGAAAACATCTTAAAGCTCAGTGAAAATAAAACAAAGCAAAACAAAGCAAGAAGCCCCACCCAACCGTCTGCATCCACGGCTTTGCCACCCCTCGCAAAAGGCGCACTGTTGGACTGTTCTCAACAGAAGAACAAACGTTTGGGTTGTTTCTCATGGAAAAGCATCCCCGCACACAAAATCAAGGCAACCATGCTCCTTTATGGTATAAATAAGGTGGCGCCCAAGGTTCTGCATCACTGGTTAGGATTGGCCCTTGCAGCAGTGAGAGCTGTTGGCGCTGTGGGGAGCGGGTGGGCAAATCTGGCGGAGACGGATTGGTCCCGCTGCGAACCGGCCCCGCGCAGTGCACGGAGAGGATTGCACTGCCTTGGTTGCAAAACCCAGCAAAACCCCGTTCAGAAAGCAATTTTTAATGTCTTCTTCCTTTCCATCGGAAAATGCTTTTATTTGACAACAGAAAATTGCAATATCCCTCTGGGGCTTCTCCCTCCTCTCCAGACAGGACAACTGGGGGCGGAGGCACGAAGAGGGCACTGGCGGCGCTGGGGCAGCTCCGTGAGCCCCGGTCTGGGGGCTTGCCTCCTCCCACACCACTAAACATCTGGGGATGAAGATATGGATGGAGAAAGATCAAACTTGGCCTTGCTGGGGTGAACGGGCTTTTTCACCCCCTGCAGTGGAGGCCAGCCGGGTCCAGCCTCCCGTTCCCCGAGGAGCAGTGCTCCATGAGCATCACCTCAAATATTTCTGCTAGTGGGGCTGCTGCTTAGAGCCCCATACACGTAACTTGGGTTTGGGTTGATTTGCTTTGCTTTTCACATTAAAGACAGGAATAACAACTGTTAGTGCTTGAGAGAAAGAAAATAGATGTAAAAAAACTAAGCAGAAAGCACGTAAAAATAATAGAAAAAACCCAAACATTTATGCGACTTGAGATCACAAAGCAACCGCTCATCAGCCAATCCGCAGTGCGCGGGGCTCTGGGCTGGGCCGCAGCACGCTCTGCACCCCCCATTTAGCATTTCTGTGTCTGGAAGGGTTCGAGTACCTCCTTGATTTTTTTAAATGAAGCAAATGTGTTAAAACTCATTAAAAAATCCTAATGAAAAAATATTCTGGCAAACTGTCACGTATTTTGGCATTTTTACAAATAACACATTTCCTTGCAGCAATTTCTCCGCAGCCTGGCAGCGTGCTGTGTGTGACCGGCCACTCTCGCTTTTCTCATCACGATGAAAATAAGCCAAAAAGCGGAACAAGAAAAGCGTCCTATTTCTCTGTATCCTATTTCTGTGCAGTTTCTGATGCCACCTTAGACCCAGGTTTAGGTCCTGCTCTAAGCTCAGAATGATCTATGACCGAGACCTTTGCTCTGTGTCAGGCAGAACAGAGATTACGCGGAGGTGCGCCACGTTTTGGGTCAGCATATAATAAATTTTGGAAAGTGCAGCTGGCAGACAAGGCCATTTCAACAATTCCATTTTTGTGAAAATATTTGAGAAATTATCTTCATCTCTCTGCAGAATGAAAACAAAATTTAAAAATCTCCAAGGCTTTCATGAAATAGAGTTCTCCACCCAATCTAATAACTAACTAACTCGGTTCATATGACTGCTGCTGGGCTGATACATGATTTCATCTGTGCTTATCTCCTGGAACATTTAGTTTGCTGATATACCGCTGTTTGGAGTATTAGTAATAAATTAAAAAAAAAAAGGCAAATGTAATTGTGCTGCCGTCCTTCACTATAATGAATCTTTCAGGAGAAATAATAACCTCTTTATTTGAAAGAGGAATGAAAGGTTACAGATGGAGCTGTGCCGGCTGATGTAAACACACGCGCTTGGCTCGCAGATGTCTCAGGCTGCAATTGCCAGCAGTATCCAGATTTTTGGATGAACCTCCCAGCTGCTTGCTCCACAGTACCGCTAACTAATACATTATTAACAATATTATCAAACATCTCCCCGAGGGGAGATCTCGGCACGGTGCAGCCACCTCACCAGCGCAGTACCTGGGCGAGGTCATGGGAGGCTGGCGCCATCCTTCCCATGCCATAACTTTTCCTCACCGTGTTTATACGATGCTGGTGTGGCAAGAAAATGAGCTATACCTCGGGAAGAGAACTGACAGCTGAGGAAACACTTCTGCTGTGCTGGGCTGCGTTTGTCGCTCAAGTGGATTGGAACATCCATCCCGTCCCAAACGGAACTTTCCAGGAATGCGCACCCTGACGGAAACGCCAAGGGGCTGCTCCACCATGGCACTTGGCTGCGCCAGGCACTGCCACGTGGTGGAAACCTTCGCATCTTATGCAAGGCATCAAGTATTTTGTAATAGTATCTAAGGGAATAGTTTTAGATAAGCACTCCAAGGCGTCCTGCATTTGGCAGATCGCTCTTGGTGGTCCTGGTCTCCCTGCTTCTGCACCAGTACAAACGGTGAGGTGAGGAAAAGGCAGATAAAGGATGTACTTTACCCAAGCGGCTTACCCAAAAACTTCATGAAATCATATCTCATTTCATACATTCTCAATTTCCATCATTTGAAGGATATAGCCTGGATCCAATCCCTTCCACATTACTCACATTTAAGACTTAAATAAGTCTTGCCACGCAAGATAATGGAAAAGATTCAGATAAAGTGTTTGCTTTAGAATGGCACATTAC
The DNA here is from genome assembly GCA_011801015.1 of Ardeotis arabs. Classification (NCBI taxonomy): domain Eukaryota; kingdom Metazoa; phylum Chordata; class Aves; order Otidiformes; family Otididae; genus Ardeotis; species Ardeotis arabs. The sequence continues at coordinate 41,561 of JAAGAY010006759.1, read as the reverse complement.
AACAAAAAGGCTTTGAAAGCACTGGAAGATAGTAGACCTGAGCTCTTGGTTCATGTAGGGCTTACTTTTCTAGCTTTTATAGAAGAAAGCTATGTATAATCTGAAACAGCGTCTTCCTATGCTTAATTTAGTGGTGCAAAATGTAAGGGCAATCCCGTGCGCTTTAATTATCCCACCAAAAGTGGCATTTTCTGTATCTTTGGGGCGAGACTGAGGTATGTTGAGACCGAGACTGCTGCCATACGGACCTGCAGGGTGCCACACCTGACCAACATGGGCAGCGAAGGGAGAAGGGCAGCAACATGAAGCTCTCCACGGTCACAAATGAAGTAAAACAACAAAGAATCGGCCTATGAGTGTCTTTCAAACCAGACCGAGTTTAAGACATGAACAGGTTATTATAAATACGAGAGGGTGCCTTAAATATATTACACATCTTCAAACGCCGTCCCTAGACTTGCTATTTTTTGTCCCTGTACTGCTAATAGGATGAACATTTCTGTGAGCACCTTAGAAGCCTGTTCTCATTTCTCACGCTGTATTTCTACTTGACTCACTCATTGTGAAAGGAAATTTTACCAGAGGAATACAGCTTTTTACAGAAGGCAGCCAAGGAAGTCGATTACTTAGCGAAACCGCCATCTCCGCTCAACTGGTGCTCTTTATCTTCTCGCAGCAGACAACTCACACGCCTGCCTCCGTAATCCAGTCTGAAGAACATGGCCCACGACCATTAAGCGCAGTTACTGCGGGATAATCACAGCAATTGATTCTGCCATGCTGATTTTTCTGCTAAAATCCCCCACTATCTTCCACTGCACTGCGGAGCCGGTCCCAGAGCACATCCACTGAAGGAGCACATAGCCAAGTTTTTGTCTGCTCCTAATTGTTGCTTGGGATTCTTTTTTATAACATAAAAAGAAATGAGTGGAAACGACCGCACGTTCGACTAGCTCGGAGGAAAGCAGCACAAAACCCAGCTCGCCTGTGTCTGCACACTCCGTAGGCCTGCTCTGCTCTGTCAGACAGGCCTAGCTGCCACACGCAGTGATTAATGACGTTGCACTGACTGTATTCAAATCCCATCTTTGAAACAGCGATGCAATTCATAGCAAACAATTTTAGCAGGTGTGAGTGACGATTACTTCTAAATACGCAGTTGTTCGCCCAGACTGCCCTACACCGAAGCCCCGACAAAGACCAGAGCGGGCAATATTGCATCGGCACCATCTGGAGCTCCTGCACGTGGGAAAACCCAACTTACACGACTCTTCTGCTGGAAGAGAAACAGCAAAAGACACAGTCTTTCTTCCTCTCTTCCTAGGCTCCAGTTGACTTCAGCAAGGACAGGATTTCACCCCAGTTCTGCCAACAGGGAGAGGCAAACCCACCATCTGAGGACTGCGCTGCCCGACGCCCACGTGCAGAGCCGGGTGCTTGGGTTGACGCCCGTCTTACCACACAGCCCCGAACCGGTTTAAATAGTGACGCTGGACGTCACTTCGTAGAACCATAGACCAGCCCAGGTTGGAAGGCGCCTTGAAAGATTGGCTGGTCCAACCTTTTGTGGGAAAGGGAGCCTAGATGAGAAGTTTTGGTTTGTATTTAATTTCAGAGAAACTGGGTGCAGGAAAAATGGCATTTTTCAGGACAGTTTTTTTTTCTAAAGAAATAAGTGACAGTGGACACTGAGGAAGGATGAACAACCTATCCAAACAAACATTCACTGACTACCTACAATGCAACTATTTTTTTATGGGAAATCCATTTGTGCCATTTGAATCTCTTCAGAGATGACTTTGCCTTGCCCAGCTTCTCTGCGGCAAAGTTTGATGTAACCTGACAACACTGGCATAACTTGTGTGCAATGAGGAACTGTTCTTGAGTACTTTCCTTTAGCACATCACCTATAAACAAGATTTTTAATAGTAACAACTAGTGGGAATGCCTTTTTTCTTTTCCCTTTATATTTTCCTTTTGAAAAAAAAAATCCAGCCTTCTTATTTGTGTTCAATATGTGCTGCCTGTTCATTTTACTTGTAAAAGAGGTGGAAAGATAGAATCACATCTTTTGAAAGTTAACAATTTCACAGCAGAACAAATAGACTTTTATAAAATGAACCAATTATTGACAGCCTCTGTATGAGGTACATTGAGATGCCGAGTGTATTAACAGGTGAGGCAATCACACCGGAAAACACAGAATGCACATTAAAATTCATGTTTAGGTAGAACAGCTGAAAACTTTTCTCTGTATGTTTTTACATTAAATGATGCCTTATTATGCAGTCTTGACAAGTAAAATAATTGTTGGCCAGAGAACGGACAAGTACACGTATGTTTTATAAATAATAGCTAAAGGAATAGTATTAAAATAATTATTTTTATATATTTTAAAATTAATAATTAAAATAGTATTTACAACCACACTGGGCATCTCTTCCACCCAGGCAGGGGTAGTCCGTTTCCCTGTGATGGGCGTTTGGGACCAAGGAAGCAGATACTGAACATCCCAGAGAGATGGGGAGGGCTGGGGGCTGCTGCCCTCTGCGCCCCCCCATTCCCTCACGTCGAGCGGGGATAGCTGGCTCCTCACAGGTGGTGTGAGCATCTGCCTTCGCCAGTACTGGGAGCTGCTCAGGCTGCCCAGAAATTGATTACGGCCCAAGCACAGACAGAGAAGGGCAGTACGCTGCGGGTGATGGACAGGCAGGTGCCCAGAAGTGACTGATGGGTGAATGCGTGGCCCCATCCCTCCCCAGCACCCACTGCCTTCCCCGCCTGTGCCAAGCAGAGATTAACACCCAGCTTCGTCCCAGACACGGCCCCGGCTCGCCCAGCAGCACACTGCGCGGGCTCGGGCTTTACGGCCCCCCGCGGGAGCGGCCAGCAAAACCAGGTCAGGGCAGAAGGGAAGGCAACGCCGTTCCTCATCAGGATTTTGTCTCTGCAAAGCCTGCTGCCCTCCAAACCCCCCGACCTGCTCTGTGCTGGGTGGGCTTGAACATCTCCAACGAGAAAAGGGAATACTGCTCTGAAAAGAACCGGGCTGCGACGTTGTCTTGCTTAATAATTCATCCTGCACATACAAATACATCTATTTATCAGTGTATATTTAATTTAATGGCAAAAATGTGTTTTTTTCTCCAATTCCCTGTGCTAGGCAAGAGCCAGTCAGCAAGCACGGCTCTGTCACACCCGGAGCACCACAGGAGTGTTTGCTGGGTGCCAGCGGGTATGGCCCTGCAGAGCACAAAACCAGCTACTTTTCTTTTTTTTTATTAAATGTAACTGGAAAGAATTCAGCTTGACTCTCAGAAGTAAGCTGAATTCAGAGTGCTGGGAAAGAGAAATCAAACAAATAACCAAACCTCAAACCTGCCCATGTTTTGGGCAGAAATAATTGAAAGTTCAGGCGGAACCTCACCATGACATTTGCAAAGAGTGACTTCGTTAAAAACAACTACATTTCCTCTGGCCGCCAATCCACCTTTCCTGCTCCCTCCCAGAAAAACGCTTTAGACACTGCTTGAGAGAGCTTAGAGAGCTTTCAGCTGCCCGCCCACTTTGAGCCATTTTTAGATTCTCAAGTTTCAGTTTTTTGGTCGGTTTCAGTAACGCAGCGGCCGCACGCAGATAGCCCACAAATACTTGGCCACGGAGCCGTTGAGGAACAGTTGTCCTCAGGTACACATGGATAAGGGAGAAGCACCAACATCAGCCTCACATCACAACTCGTTGTCTGCAAGACTCGCATTGGCTAACGGCATTGCTCTGACAAGTACTGAGTAGAAACAGAGACCCTATTTACAGGCAAATATATTTTTATATGAGAATGGGGGTCAAAACCCCTGCTCTAGCAACGACGTTAAGAAAGCAAAGAAAAAGGCAAATCTCTACAGGCAGTAACACACCTACCTATGCGTGCTCAGTGCTGTTAGCGCTGTGGCTGAGTGCTCTAGAAATCAATAAATGGTTTTAAGCGACTGTTCCAAGAACTGGTGGAGTACAGTCAGCCTAGGAGGTGGGCTGGCATGGTTGGAGGAGATTTGCTCTACATCTTTTCAGTAGTTTTAAAAACCCAAACATTGGTGCCACACCATAAATAGCATGAATCAGAGTGGGGTTATCAATCTTTGAGCGCCACGTACATCGGAGATTAATCAGCTTGTCTCTCATAAGCAAGACCTGCAACTCCAGAATAAAAACCATCTCCATGAAGCACACACGCAAGAACATTAACCTCTTTTCCACATCTTGAAGTCACATCTTCATCACAAAATTTTAAAATACAGTTTATTTTTTAAGACAACTAGGCAAACATCAATAATTTAGTCTGATTTATAATGTAGGAGAGATAACGAACTGAAATTCACTGGCTTATTAAGAAAGAGCGTATGAACAGAAAAGCGAGTGAGGAGAGGTCTACCTTGCTGTCCCAGTGCCGCGGAGTGTTGGTGCACCCAAGGGAGCTTTAAACTGGGCCGGCAGCTGTGCTGGGCTCGGCACTGCACAACCCCCTGGGGAAAATCCTCTTTTTTTTCTGAAACGGTAAATTTGCCTGTGCACAGCTCTGAGCTCCCCCAGCTAACCTGCCACCGCTCCCTAAGCTGGCAACGTAAAACCTGCCAGAGCTATCCTCAAACTCACATGGGACTGAAGCTACTGGTAGTCGTATCCTGAACACTGTGCACTTTTTTGCTTAACAGGATAAGAAAATATTAGAAAATGGACCAAACCCACCTGCTTTCATCGCCTGTGAGATTTATTTTCATTTAACTATACACATTTTCAGGACAGTGCTCTGCTAGACAACTGGCGGTTTTGAGATATCAAAATCGTTATTTTCACTGTGATGATATAGACGCACCTGCAATAAGGTTGGGTTTTTTTATTTATTAAATAAAGTAATAAATACTATATAAAACCTAATTAATCTGTAGAGACTGCTCTTCTGCAAATTGCAGCGCTTGCTTGACTTCTCCAGGCAAAAATATCAGTCAGTGCCGATTCCCCGGAGCCCCTGGCTCAGTTACAGGGAGAAGCTTGTAGGAAAATTCACGAGTAAGAGGAGGAGACCTGAAACATGAAACGCAGAGCGGCAGAACTGTGTTTCAGGGAAACCATGCTATTATTTTGACAGGATAACTGACCTTTGGGAGCGGCTGTCCCGGTGTTTGAGCTGGACACGCACGCCGGCGGAGGGATGCTGGCGGCCATCCGGCCCAGCTGGCGGGAGGCGTGGTCCAGCCCCAGCCCACGCGGGAGAGGATTAAACCTCACTCCACGTCCTCCCGCTTCAACCGTCCAAGTGACGGCTGCGCCAAATCACCGCACGTGTGGGATGGGAGCAAAGCGTGAGAGTCGGTGGGAGGCTGACACACGCTGACAATGAATTTACACATATTGTGGGAATAAAATCAATGGGCCTAATTAGGAAGATTTCCATTATCAGTTTAAAGGGATGGCATCACTTGCAAAAAGAGTGGAAAATTGGATCCTTGTAGTTTTCAACAGCAAGCATCTTTGACCTTTGGTGTGTTTGTTAGTAGAAGACAGAGAATTTACATACATAATGGCACAAAAATTACATATTTGCAGACCACTGTAAAAGACAGACCTAGCTGTTAACTGTTACATGTACTCAGCTCCAATTAACTCCAGTGAAAGCCCTGTGTTTCTATGCAGGGAAGAACTTGACTTAATTATTTCCAATATTTTTAATACAAATTCTGTTTGTGTGTACAGAAGTGTGTTTTTGGCTATCCACGTACTGGAGGGTAATGGAGGGCTGACTTTCCGCACCACCACAGATGCCTGATTGCATATTTATCTATAATGGACATTTCGGTGAAATTACCCAATAATTTCGCTGCCCAGACTTATTGCAATATTGCATGTTAATTGCTAGAGCGAGCTGAAAATAGATCTTAAAATAGGATGTAGGTGGTTGGCCCCGGGGGAAAAGAGGAATGAAGGATTTAGTCTGTGATGCTGACTATGTTAAAAAAAAAGAAAAAAAGAAAAAGAAAAAAGAAAAAAGAAAAAGCAGCAGGTAAGCTAGAGAGACAGGTAGAAGCAGAGGGAGAAAAGAGAAACTGTGGTTATATGGGGAGTCACATTTCCACATCCAGCTGATCAGGGCTGGCCGTTGTCTAGAAGGCTGAGCGGTATTCAGCCCATGTGTGCATGTCTGGGAGCACTGGCCACAGAAGTTTGGGGACATCCGAGCACGGCTGCAGAGGTGGCCAATGCAAAAAATAACAGAAACCTATTGCGCTGCTGGGAGAGTATCAGGAGATTGAGTACGGCTGGAGAATGCTTTATCCCGCAATTATCAGTCACTGCACTTGCTTGACCGCGGTGCCAGCAGCACCGACAGCGGGCCCTGGGACGCGCTTTCGCATACACATCGCAGCGCAGAGGCCAAGTACCGCGCCGGCAAGGCAGGTGGGGAGGCAGCTGCCAACACCTACCGTATCTGTAACAGCAATATTTCTGACTGAAAAAATGTTCTTTCCTGTTGAGAGCAACAAATAAAAAGAAACAGCCCTTCTACAACCTATTCATAGCACTTGTCTATCTGCTCTCCCGTCCCAGTTCACACCAGTGCCATTATTGCCGCTGCTGGTATCTGCACTGGGGCCGCTCCTCAGGACTCCGCTCTACTGGAGCTGCTGAACCAGCGCAACAAAGACACCACCAAACTGGCACAAAAACCAGCTGAGGAGCTTGCAGTCCAAGTGTTTCTTCACTAATATTTCCTACATTTTCTGAAGTAGCCTTGTCTCAACTGTGTTCATATTTGTTGTCCAGAGATTTAATTTCTTGTAGTTCTTATTCATGTGTCAACATGTCTAAAATTTCTGTAATATTTATTCTCCTTCTCTGGATAACCTTGTCAATCTTAATTATCGCTTAGGGTAGGCAAACAAAATTGAACGCGTCGCTCCAGATGAGATGCACCATTGTTCAATATGCTCCTGTAATATTTTCCTCACTTCTAATGCACCAAAGCATTTTAACTGCTGTTGCACACTGTGCAGACAGTCATTTGAGCTCTCAACCACATTTATTTATTTAGATTTCAACCTATAAAACATAAAATAATACATTTCCAAGACTCTAGGTGCCCTTGACAAATAATTAAAAATGCAATTCCAGAAATTCTCAAATAGCACCAGCACATCAAAAACTTTCATCTGCATAAAACTGCACAAACATCAAACTTCTTCACCTGAACTGTCACAAAACTTTATTTCCTTCTGTCACCCATTTCTACTGAAATAGTAGCATTTACCTGCCTTTCTCACAAATTAAAAGCCCTTTCAAGCCAAAGGGAGCAATGGATTTTCCATTTCCAGAAGTTTTCTGCAGAGAACTCTGGCAGTCCACAATTTAAACAGTTTTTGCGTGGAAGACCCATTTAGCTCCCTCAGCCACGCCAGCCCATCAGACTTGGTGGCTCCTTGGTGAGACCCGCTCACAGCTTCTCACACCAGCCACCTTAAATGGCTCCAAAACGGGAAGAGACGCTGCCTCCCCTGGCACTCAGAACTGACAGGATGGGCCGTGGGGAAAAGGCAAGGGATGGCTGCAGAGATCTGAGGGCACTTCGAAAGTGAAAAAGGAGGTGGTAAAAACCAGCAAGGAGCAGCGAGCATGCCTGTGGGCCCGTCCAGTTCCCACTGCAGACCAGCTGAAGAGAAGCAGTGCTTGTGCTGCACAACACAAGGCAAGAGGAAGAGTGGGCAACCTCAAGAAAGAGCCAGAAAACAGAACTTTCCCCATATGAGCGATCTCCTTTTGTTGCAGACATCTGCCTGAAGCAGCCCTACAGGCAGCACGTATTAAACAGACGCCTCCTAGAATTGCTCTGGACCTTACAAATCTTCTTTTTATAAAGTTACACAGATGAAGTCATACGCCCATCTAATGCCCAACGAGGCTGTAGTGACAATACGCCCACAGCCTGCTTGAAAGTATTGCTCCGCATTCAACAGCCAGTGCTGGACCTCTGTATTTTTTCTACCAGAAATAAGAGAGGTGATGACAATTTAAATGTCCTCCCGTTCTCATATTATGTTACTGGATTCCTACGCAATGTATAAGGAAGATATCAGAGATATCATGGCTAGCAGCCAAAGGGTCGTGTTAGTGGACCCAAAGAGACGACTCTTCCACCATCCCTCTTCTCTCTCAAGACTCAAAGATCAAAAGAGGAAAAGGGAAAACAAACCAAAAGCTCCTAAATTCCTTTTGCTGTAGATGACCGCGTTATGCCTCATACCTAACCTGTACTTCTTAATGCAACAGGAACTCTAACTCCATGATTATTCCAAAGCAACTCTATTCCTAGCAAGTGCTTAGGGCTGTAAAAATCCACGCAATCCTTCATCAACAATACTGAGTGACAAATGAATGGAAATCACTGGAATAATGCATTACAGTCACTAGGCAGAAGCTGGCTCCATCATACACAGGATGGTCATTTACCAAAAAAAAAGAATAAAGCAGAAGGATAGAATGGAATGGAACAGATCTGAACAGAAAGGAGAAAACGTGAACAAATCAGAGAAGCTATTTCCAAACATACAGTACTATTTTTATAGTGCTTACCTACTGTCTACATTTTAATTGTTCTGTCTTTAATTTAAGGACATTTAGAATTCATAATTATTACTCAAATTATGTGCTCTGGAAGTGCTACCCTCATCCACAAACTTTGCATTGGTCCTTCATACATCCAATTAAAAAAATAAAATAAAATAAAATCTGTGTACTATGTGGAGGCACATCTCATTCATTCCTGTACTACCCTGGCATTTATTGATGAAGCTGGTAGTTCCCACTGCACTGCCGAGCTTGCCAGGCTCTATTTACTGTTGGAAGTCTGGCTAAGGGCTAATTTTGCTTTTAACTACCAAACACAGAGCTCCCTGACAGCAATACGCCAGCTCCGAGTGTATCCCTTAGAAAGAGAAGAATTAGTCAGACTTTAGATGTTCAAGTTGCTTCAGGATTTTTAAAATCCCAGTTGTGGAGGCTTCATAGAGAATAGGGTAGCACATACTGATGAATATTTCAGATTTTCTGAAGTGCTTAGAATCTGCAGCAAATATTTTACAGTTGTAAACAGATTTTATAGAGGCTAATCAGGGGAATTAGTGAAAAATCCCAGAGAGGCTCCTGTGTTAACAAGATCTAACCAGAAGGTGACAGTGTGTCTAGAGAAGTAAAATACTAAAAAAGTTTCTATTACTTTAAAGACTTGATTCCTAAGGGAATGGTTCTATATAAATCATATTTCCATAAAGTAGACTGGAAAGTGTGGCTAGAGCACTTTCATCTAATTTCCATAAAGTATCTCAAATGGGTAAGAAGTACCTATCCCTGAATACAGATATTTCAGAAAAATTAAGAAAAAAAATGATGTCTTAGTTCAAGCTTCCCTAAGGGGGTGTCAAGAGGAGAAATATGAACTTATTTAGCAAATTATGAAGGCTGAATTTTATATATACTGCAATCCTAGTAATCATTAAGAATTGGCTCAGATGCCAGGCTCCGACTTCCCTTTTAAATTCTAGGATACGGCTGGGGAAAAGCAGCATGTTTTCCCATATGGATGAAAAATAAATGAATCATTGTCCATGTAAATTCTTAGCTCCCATCTTAAAGCCTTTTGTTAAAACACATTGGAAAAATCAATATCACTTCAGTCAGTAATCAAGTTTCTACTGACTTCTACTCATGGGACTCTGCTCTCATCCACTGCTGATGTCCTCATGAGCTAAAAATCTTGTCAAAAGGTTTCACAGAATCACCGACGGGTTGAAGTTGACAGGGACCTCTGGAGCTCACCTGGTCCAGCTCCCTAGAGCCAGTAGCCCAGGACCATGTCCGGCTGGGTTCTGGACATCTCCATGGATGGAGACTCCACCAGCTCCCTGGGCCACCTGTGCCATCCCTCGGTCACCCTCGCAAATAAAAACCATTTCCCAATGTTCAGAGGGTCCCTCCTGTGTTTCATTAAATTATATTTAGAAATAAAGCCTGAACTAATTTCCTCACCAAGTAACAAAAAAGCCACTAAAGAAAATAGAAAATTGGATAATTAGTAATAATACAGAAGGGAAAGAAAGATAATTTTTTAATTGTTTTGACTAAACTTAAGCTTAAAGACCAAACCCCATATTATATTGAAAATATCAACACACTTCACAAGGAACAGAAATTACGGATAAAGCTTTCAAATCCCGAAGGAAATAATAATTACATTTGTGGACAGCAAGCTGCTGCTTAGGAAAAAACAGAAATTTGCGAAATATAATTGACCACAGGTTGCCATATAAAACCAGGATGAAGAAGTTTCTGAAGGCTTTTAAGAGCTGAGAGGTTCATGCGGCTGTGAAATTCGTAAGGAATTTGCATCAGGATCAATTCACAGGTTTGTTTACTCCTGGCTTCTTTCCTCTGGCACATAAAAAAACCAATTTGAAAACAGAGTCCCAGAGTCAGAAAACTGCTTAAGAAATGCTGCTTAGAGGCAAAAAAGCCCTTTCCTCAGATTAATTTTTAAGCTATTTAATATTTCAAAATTACGTTAAATCATCTCAGTCTCAATATTACATTTCATTAAGGTACTTAATTAATGTAGTTTGATTTAGAGACTGCTCCGCTGCGTGGGGCCAAGGAATTGCTTAAACCCTCGTCTGAACTGGACAACAACACTTGCAAAAAAGGTTTGTGTCTTCTCCTCCACGTTGGAACGGCAGCTTGTGTGCAACCAGAAGAATCGAGTTTGTTTCTTGAGAACTGAACGCTGGCAGATTCAGTTCCTTTGCCACCCCCAGGGCACTCCGAGGTGCAAAGGGTGAGCGTCACAACTCTGGAAGGCCGCCGCCCGAGAAAGGGCTTGGCACCGCCTGAGGAGCCGACCGGCAGCTCCCGTCGTGGTCTTGTTCTGTTTGGCAAAAAAAAAAAAAAAAATCACTCTGAATTATTTTAGCCAGTGGTTTCCAATCTGTTGGCATGATCTGGTTGATAATGCTAACAATCCTGTGGACAGCTGATAGTCCAAGGCCCAGAAGTGCTCTGTGAGAGCCAATACTCCCACTTTCAAAATCGTAAAAGAAAATTTTTGATCTCTGAAGCAAAGAAGTAGCTACTACCAGCTTTACCTCTGAGCTAATTAATTGACTGATATTTTCTCCTGTGTGAATTACCAGGCAGTTAGTATCCATGATTTCAAGAGGATATCTACTGAGGAAGCCTGAACCGGAGGCGATTTACACCAGTACTCCCGCATTAGCCAAAAATGATGCTTGCAGAATGTCTTTTTTTTTCATAATAACCACGTCTCTTTGAAAGCAAGACAAGAAACTGCATCGTGCGACTGTGGTGCCTTCAGACCAAACCCCCATAAACACAGATTTGCTCACTCTTTTCCCAATTTCTTAAAGCCCTATCAGTTTTGGAGGTTGACAGGACCGGCTTTACAACACAGCAGCTGTTCTGCTCTGCCTAGTGCAATATTGATTTTTACAACAAGCTCTGTAAATATCAATATTTTTGTACTTCAAGCAGTTGAAAAGCAGCACAGTGAAATGTACCCTGCCAACCAAACACGCCGGGTCAGCCTGGAGAGAGCCAAGACAAGTTTAATGAGAAAGCAAGAGAGACGGGAAGAAAAAGAGCTTGGAAACAGAAAGCAAGGCGCAGAGGAAGAGATGAGAGCTCCGGTGAAATAGAGGAAAGGTAGGCAGAGAAACTGCAAACACACGCTGGGGGCATGCCAAGCCTGAAAGAGAAATAAGAGAGAGGGAGAATGGAGAAGACAGCCGTAGGGATGGCAGGGAGAGCCACCAGGACTGGAGAAGGCTGTTAGGTTCTCTCATTTTCTGATTATTTTAGCTAAATCTTACTTGCCTGTCTATGAAAAAGTGCATATGTTGGTCTCATCAAGTAATGTTTTGTGATTCTGTAGGATTGAAAAATCCTACCAAATTGAAGAAATTGAAGTTGTGGGTTATTTATTTCATGGTTGCCCTTTATTCCAACGGACATGGAGTCATCGTCTTCCTACACCTGGCCCAGATGTGGGCTTCAGTAGAACTTAACTTGCCAATGGCCTGCTGTACAAAGTGGACATTAAACAGGATGGTTCAGGGCAGGAGCCAGAGCCTGTGGTGGGTGGACTCTGTCCTGCAACAGAGCGCTTTGGCCAAGCACTTTGCAGGGAGGTCCTGGGACCTTCTGAGCCTTTCAGAGCCAGGAAAGTGCTGCACCATGCCCACACCACACCAGCCTCAAAATGTGTCCCTATGGACCAGAGACTGGTCCCACCCGCGCAGATGGCTTCTCTTTGTGGCCAGAGGTCCTGGAAGTGAGGAGGGACAGCAGCCGTCCTGCCAGCACATTTGCTAATAGGAAGCCAAGTGGAGGAGGCAAATTGCAAGATCTGTGAATATTTTAAATAATTTTTTCTCATGTTACTACTTATCTGTAGCTTCAATAATGCCTCTACATAGTGGATACAACAGAAAGCTATAGACAAAACTGTGTTTTATTATCTGATGCCAAACATTAGGAAATGTACAGCTGAATGGAGGGAGATACGAAGCACAACATCGTCCCTGTGTGCTTTAACGTGGTTTATGTTTTTAGGTAGGTTGCTCATTAAAATTTTCATGAACTAGTAATTCATGGAAAAAGCTGTGGAATGCCAAATTCTGAAGGTTTCCTATAGTTTTTTATTAAGCCACAGAATTAAATAGATTTTCTCTGAAAAATAGATTAAATAGATTTTTCTCTGCTCTTTCTATAGAGAAACCACATCAAAGAACATAAAACCGACCTGCTGCCAGCCCTACCACATTTCTGAGAGTCAGGTTTTACAGCTGGTAGGAAGGAAACTGCCAGAAATGGAATTAAGTTGTGTTTGGTTTGCTGGGTTTTTTTTTTTTCCCACAGCCTTAAATTGGCCTCCTGTTACCTGTACTATGACGCAGAGTTTATTTAAATGAAGAACTGATTTTTTCAAGCATGAAACTATTCTTCATGTGTTCTTGGCAAAATAGTCCATGTCAAACTGCTCCAGGACCACTCTTTCCAGTGCTCCCTCACCAAATGCTGACTCTATACCTTTCCTAATTTTCAGTTAGGGTAATTTTTTATGTGACAAAAATTATGTGACTTAAGAGCTCTTAAAGAAAAATACAGCAGTCTTCCAATGTGAACTGAAAAAAAAATCCTCTTTTTTAGAAGAAATCATATTTTGACCAGGTATCCCATTACTGTATCTGCCATTAATTATGTCATTTATTAATTTAAACCTTTTTCCACCTACCTCACACATAGTGATATAAAATATTCAAATACACTCTGTGTCTATAAATAGGTAAATTCGGTGTGAAACAGAACAGATTTCCATTTTCCTAATGCTTTTTGGCACTTGCTGCTGTCCAGTTACATCAGTCTGTAAAAATGTTACCAGCTCCCAGGTATGTGCCAAATCAAAGGAGAATTTATAATTCTGAGTAAATAAGTCTCACACATAATGGCCCTCAAGAATTAAGAACATGTAATAGAAACAGTTTATACATTTTAAATGCCTATAAGCCTAACACTGTACCCAAAACACGATCTATGTTCCATCAGGAAAATAAATAGCTTTTTAGGTAAATTCTTGACAAGACATAAGCTTAATAGCTTGCATTTTTTCTGTGCTACTTATGATTTTGACAGAGGAAAGCAGAGGACATTTCAGACACGTCATGCGTTTTGACATTAAGTAACCAGCAATTAGCTAAAGTACATAATTGCATCTTAATGCAGCGAAGGGGAAAATAACAGAAAAGACTGGAGGAAATGTTATAAAACTGGAGGCTTGATGGTAGGCAAGACAAAAAAAACAGAACAAAATGGGGGGAAGGAACAAAAAAAGAAAAAAGAAAAAACAACCCCAGAGGCACTGAAATCACTCATCCCAGGCTAAAAATGAAGGCAGCTGATTCCCAAAGCCTGCACTCCTTCTTCAGCCAAAATTCCCATGACCAACCTACAGACGGGCTCACTAAATGTAAGTACACGCAACTGCAACGCCATCAGCGCCATACTGAAAATTACTAAGCTAAAAAAAAATCAACATTATTTCTAGCTGCCCTTCTTTGTACACAGCTTGTTCTGAGAAGTTTTCCTACATGCTACGTTATCACAGGTCTCCACAGCAAGGACGAAATAGCTGATTTGCAGAAAAAGAGACACACGATGCAAGTCAGTTTTGTAAAACGCGGAGCAGCGAAAGCCCGGGGCCCTGAGCTAAACCAGGTCATGAAAACAAACCTGAGTAAATAGCACCAGTGCAGCTTGCACCCTGTCCAGTGAAGACTTCACAACTTCATCAAGCCAGTGAGGGAAGTCAACCTCTGCATCTGCTTGCAAACAAGGGAAAAGATGCAACTTTGGCCTGCTTTAGAAAAGGATTCTCCAGAGCGGTTGCTCCGGCAGCACGATGTTAGATTCAGTCATACAAAACGTGTTTGTTCCTGCAAGCGATCTCCTCAGCAATGTGCAGACCACCCATCGCTGACGAACAACAAGTCACACCTCGGCTGGCTGATACACTCGTCCCCGGGGACGATGGTAAGAATAAATATGGAAATATTTATTTAAGATTAGTCTCTAACTATGGAATTGCATGTGGCTGCAGTAGGCAGAAGTATGTTTTCCACGTTCAAGTAATCAAGAGACTGGATCTTTTTTCTTTGATGTCTGGACTTGCTCAAAGTCATCAATAACCTTGTCACTTTGAAAGGCAGTCTTCTGCAATCTGCTCTGCTCCTCTGCTGCTCCTACTTATCTTCTAGCATTTGCAGAGGGACAAGATCATTGTACCAGCCCTTCAGCAGTGAAAGCCTCTGGTCAGAGGTCTTCGTAAAGCCAAAAGCTCTCTTGTAAGGGCTCTAGGATCTAAGAGAGCTTCACACTTCCCAGCTTTCCCACACAGACACATCTGTGAGGTCCGTGTCCTCACAGGAGGGCTCAAGGAGGGCTTCCTGCAAGGTCTGCTGGCACAAACATTTGCCGTGGTGTGACTTCTGCACAGAAGAAATCTCCTCTTTAATCGTTCTCTCTGACTCTTCTCCCTTGGATCCTTTGAGGAAGAGTCATCTTTACTGAGGGTGGGAGGGATCTGGCAGAGATGGGTTTAGTACCATGGTCAGCGTGTGAGTCTTAGTGCAGATGGTTCTCTCTCAAAAGGTTTTTGAATAATTGTGTCCCTAAACACCACAGACCCTACAAACTCACAAAGAGGAACAGCAGAGCACGCGTGTTGTCTGACATAGAATCATAGAATGGTTAGGGTTGGAAGGGACCTTCAAAGGTCATCTAGTTCAACCCCCTGCAAGGAGCAGGGACCATCCCCGACAAGATCAGGTTGCTCAGAGCCTCATCCAGCCTGGCCTTAACATAGCCGCATGATTCTGCTGTCAAAAACTAAACCTGCTCATTTTACCCAATTCCCACGGGACAGGAGTGCAGAACAGCAACGCAGAAGTGTTGGGGACCAGATCATCCAGGTCTGCGTGTATTCTGATGCTGACTGAGGTGGTCCTCAGGGTCAATGAGACCCAGATCAGGACAATTATGAGCATATGGTAGAAGTACCTACACCACGCCAGGGTGTAGATCCTCCTCTGCAGTTACATGACATGAATTCAGAGGAAACAGAAATTATATGCTAAAGTGCAATGATGAAAGTGTTACCTGGATAGATATGTGAAACAAAAATAGCTTACGAAGCTCTTGCGGCTTTTCAGAAATAAAAGACAGTGGCAATGTAAGAAAACAGAAAGTGGACTCTCAGTGGGGTAAATCAGTGTAGTGCTCCCACCACCGATGGAGCAGAGCGGTGCTACTGGGTACTCAGGATCTGCTGAGCACTGACAGGCAGGGTGTGTGCACCGACACCCACAACTTGAACACAACAAAACCTTCCAAACTCAACAAGGTACAACATCAGCATCAGAAAAGCTATGCTCTTTGGGCTGAAAATGAGATGCAAATACTAGCCAGTATCTCATCTCTAATTTCTGGCATAATTATTCTACGTTAGGGAAGACGCTAACCTGAATGGCCATTTAGAGCACTGATCAAACTGATGCCACTTGTTGGAATTCAATTATCTTCTCGGGCTTTCAGCACTGCAACCCAAGGCAATGTGTCTGTCTAACACGGCACCAACATTTGTTTATATGCCGAGATAATCAGAAGTGACAAGAAAGTGAGATTTTAAAGTCATGAGAGACATGAGCTCCCCCAACGAAGGGGAGCTCAGACCAGACCTGTGGCTGTGGGAATTCCAGCTTGCCCACCTCTCCCTCACACAGAGAGACAAACGTACAAGTCTAGGTTGTGCTTCAGATGGCAAATCTGAGCAGCGATGCCTTCAGCCTTGTGCTTTGCGTGCCAGTACTCCACTGCCAGCGAGAACCCCGACCGTGACGTTGCACCATGGCCTGGTCTGTAACTCAGGAGCTCATACTCCAGACTCCCTCAACAAATCTGATACAGAGAAGCAGTCTCAAATGGGATTTGGAGGTATTAATTGTGTTCTGTAGTTTGTACTTCCTTTATTTTCCAAAGACACCAATCAGCCTTTCCATCTTGGCATATCTAATCTACAGGGAAGACGTGTACAGAGACTTTACGCACCCCTCAGACAAACTAAAATGCATTGGTTTCCTTTTTTCTTTGAAGCAGAAATTCAGAATTAAAACCAGGATATTTTTATCTGGACTCAGAGTCTTCTGTATTTAAATATATCTCTAAATCCTGGAATTTGTTTCTATACCCAACATAAGACTTGCACATCCTTTCTTTTCTACTTCACTTTCCACCTAAAGAGCTGCAGTTGTCTGCACAGATTTCCCGTAGCGGGAGGTCTGTAGCTGGCCGCTGGCAATCACACCAGATGCTGAGATTCCGTAACTCTCATTTGGATGGTGAATGTGCTAAACATTCTCAGCTTGCTCTTTTTACACCACCTGTTACTGACACATTAATGATGCAAACAGAGTCCTGGAAAGGACCTGACCGAACGTACAGTTGTCCGGAAGACAGCGGAGCTGCCCATGAAGGTACCTTGTTTGAAAATGGTCGCTACTGTTTCAGAAATAAAGCAGGACTTTGGAGTAATCCTCTAAATAAATGCTTTACTCAGAAAAAAACGGAGCCTGCCATTGCTGCGTACCAACCGTACCTCAGCTGACGGCAATGGGAAGAATTAGCGAGGTCAGGGACGCTGCCTGCCTTGAAGAGACTCCTTTGTGGAGGCCCCGAGAACTCTGGGAGCGCAGATTAGGATGCGAGGAGTGAAAAGAAATGTCGAGATAAGGCGGGAGGGTTTTCAGAGCCTTTTTAGTGGTGCTTGGAGAGGCAGCTGCTGCTTATTTTTGAGATACAAACTGCAGTAACAGTTTAAATTGAAAAATGGGTAAAGACAATGAATTCTAAATGCTTTTAAAGGAAAATATTAATGAATGTGGTATATGAAATGCAATTTAATTAAAATTGTAAAGTCATAAGCCTTTAAGGATAAAGAAAATTAACTAAAAGGCTTTATAATTAATTAAAATAATACATAAACTGGAACTGAAATAGATTTTAGAGGTATTTTAGATAGTTCCTGTACTGAAAAACAGCAACACATGTGACTATTTAATTGGTTTTGATCATTGGGAAAGAATAATTGCTGGCTTCATTTTACTTGAACATAATTTTTTGTTTATGCATATTTATTCTCTTTTTCTAATGCTAATAGAAAAATAGACATTAGGTGGCTATGCAAACAACTTGGTTAGATTAGGAAATCAAATTAACCTCCAGCAGCGTAAGGACGGTCCCTATAGCAAACGGCATGGTAGAGTTTGCTTCCAACTCTGCTGAAAATGTCTCGGTAACTGGAAGCGACCACCTCCCAGCCACTAATTCCTAACGAAGATCAGTGCACACGATCTCACCGCCTGCTCTCTGTTTTACCTCATGAACCTTTTACAATCCCTTGCGTTAGAGACTGTGTTCTTTAGGGAGCCCAGGACAGCTTTGGGAAGAGCTCATACAGCTCCAAAAGACCCACTGGGTTTTCCCACCCGTGCCTCCCCAAGAACAGGGGGATTCTGCAGGAAACCTCCCAGCTTTACCTGCTCCTTCCAGAAGCCTGAATGCCCCACACGTTATCCCGGTTTTCCGTTCAGTTATCTCATAGCTATTAGTACAAGGATGAAGAAAACGTGTGCAGTGCCCATTGCAGTATGAATAGACGTGACGTTTCAACTGCTTCTCTCTCCTGGTGCCTGGGCCACCCAAACACTTAGAGGTCCGGGTCTCCCATTCAAGACAGAATTTTGTCAATCAAGACAAATTTTTGTTTGTTTTCTGTTTAAGGCTAAAGGCTAAGTTCAGGAACTTTAAATCTCCAGCTTATTATTAGTATTTTTGCTCTATCTTAACTTTTCTTCAGTTAATCCATGTTTCTTCTTTCTTTTCCAGTATACAGATAAGAGTATCACGGTAACGCACGGAGTTATTAGGTATATTTGGATGGACTACTACGCCAATGTGATGTCACACTGATAAAAACATTCAGGGTCAGGCTGAGGAGGGTGGCAGCAGCGTTCCTTATGGGACATGAGGGAGGAGTGGCAGCTGGGTGTGGTGGTGGTCCTTGGAGAGGATGCCTTTGGGTGTCTTTCTCACATCATCCTCCCAACCTGAGACCCCTGAGCAGCCTCCCGGATGCAACAGCCAGACACTGAAATAGTCGGCACTAGGAAGGGAATGTTTCATAAGAGATCCTTCACAGGAGAAACTGTTTTGGTTGGTTTCAGTTTTACGCTCAAGTGCATGTATTTATAATTTCTCATTATTTCTCATTCTCATTTTCAATAAATAAATAAATTGAAAAGAACCAAGAATAAGGCATCACCTGCAGTCTAAAAATACTGCTACAATAAGTAAATACACCTAAGCCCCAGGAAAACTCCTGTGTTGGTTTCTGTGAAGGCAACAGCCCAAACTCTCATTGCTCTTAAGCATGTACCAGAGGTGGCTCAGCGGTTGCAGTGATCAGACAGATGATGAGTTTGGATTTTCGTGTCCTGAGTAAATCAACAGCAGCAGCAGGTACCATGGCACTGCACCAACACTGGGCCAACGCCACCCCGCAGCCGTGCGATCACCAGCTCTCACGTACACACCCTTTTCTTCTGGGTTTGTGTCTCTTGGGTATTTCTTATTCTACTTCACTGAACTACATCTGTTGATTTTCCACCTTGAGCTAACACATAGAATATTTTGCAGGATTTTTGTTTTGGCTGAGATTTCTTCTTCTTCCCTTTTAACCAGTATTTCTTTCACTAATTGAAAATGTACATACTACAAATGTCTCTGAAACTAGTAATTTTTCTCACTGTCAGGGCAGGTGCCAGCTGCAGTTAGTGCACCGGAAAGCTCTGGAATATTAAGCGAAACAACCAAATTTGAGTTAATCTATTATCATCCACAGGTAGCCAGTGTCAAAAATTTCTCCAACACAAAAAAAAAAAAAATTATACTTTTGCCTTTCAGTAAATTAATGTATTAAAACATAGTTATCAAAGCAATACAAATCAAAGGGGCACGTCACACATCGGAGGGAACTGCCTTCTGGTGATGCGCGCAGGCTTAGAAGGTTCAGAGCATCAGGGACCCTTTGTCTGCACGCAGAGCAGCTGGGGAGCTTTTACTCGATGCTGTCTTCGCTAAGCTCTGCAGCTTCCAACCATATTGACTTAAGATTTTGGCAAAGGCCCTATCCTTGTCCTTAACAAGCTTAGCTAAGCTTTTACAAGCCCATGGCAGGTTCTGCTTGGCTCACATAATCTGATGGGATTGTACTTGTGCCTGTACTGGAAAATAATTGCTTGCCCATCTTCTACAGTGCTGCTAAACCTTCTCCCATACGGCTGGAATAGCTTCTTCAGTTTGCTGGTCTAAATTCTACAAGATAAACGTTCTCTGTTCTCCCTCCTGGCTCCCAAGCTGATGAACAGGCTGTTATGTTATGCTATAGAGACTGTATGTAAACAGGTGAAAAGAATATAAAAGACAATTTCACCGTGACTTGCTCTTAAATTTAGACAGGAAGAAGTTGCAATGTTTTTCTTCTCTGCCATTGCAGA
This sequence comes from Ardeotis arabs, assembly GCA_011801015.1. Lineage (NCBI taxonomy): Eukaryota > Metazoa > Chordata > Aves > Otidiformes > Otididae > Ardeotis > Ardeotis arabs. The sequence goes on along the minus strand of JAAGAY010006759.1, from coordinate 21,339 downwards.
GCAAAAGCAAAACAAAGTTACTCTGTAATGACCAGAAGTGCTTTTCTGGTTGTAAAAATACGCATTAAATGTGAGAATGGCAATTCCATTAACACAGAAGAATGAGAGATGAAGAGCAAAACACCGTCCCTGCAAAGGTACAATGGCACTAATTTCCATGAGCGTGGTATCGCACAGGCAGCCTGGAGCACGCAGCTCGCTTCTCTCCTGCTGTTGACTGAGAAGATTTTCATGCACTGATGCATTTACTTTTTAATTCAATGGGAATTTTTGAAAATGGTATTTTTTACTTCTATGTGCTTCTGCTTGCCTTCCAGTCCTGGGTTAAACCTGCCTACTCGGATTGTTAGCCACTTTGAGCACTGAAGAGAAGATTACGATTCCTTTGCGCTGGGTGATGTCTTCCCCTTCTTCTGAGAGAGACCCCAAAGGAGAAGATGCTGCGTGCCTCGGGAGCGGGGCCAGGGCACTCTACCCAAGTCCAGCCTTCTGTCCAGCCTGCCGAAGCCACGCTCCCACCCGCATCTGCACTTGGTGCTCGAATTTTCTGAGAATTTCCAAAGCTCAGCACATCTCCACTCATTGCCTAATTGTCTTGAGAAACAACACTAAACATCTAAAACCCTCAGTGACAACGGATATGCTATTTTTGTCATAATCCTCTGAATAATGCTTCTCAGCCTTCATTACGGACCAAACAGTGCTTCAAAAGGACACTGGAATACAAAAACTGTTGGTTTTGTTAATGGTTTTAGGTTGTTTTTACACTAACAAACAAGATGAGACTCAGGATTTACCAGAATTTCCTGACGAATGTACTTATCCCTATTGAAAAGAAAGCTCCTCTTCTTGTGGAAAAGGCACACGAAGGAAAGCATGGTTATGGAAGTTGTCTTGTATGTTAAATACTGTAGTACCGCATAATTTTAAGTCTCTAATCTCATTAGGATCAAACTGTAGCAAGGATTAAAAGAGAGATTAGAAATAGTGCAGAAGGATGCTTTGTCCCTCTGCAGGCATGAGGAGAAAAGATTTTCCTTAGATTGACGAGGTTACAGAATGGCTTTTACTTTACTAATTACTTTTTACTATACAAGCTGAAACTGTCTCAATGTCCTTCTGAAAGTTCAGATTTCGAGGCAAAGAGCTGGAAATGACCTGCACATCTGCCACCTTCTCTCTGTACCATGGTGAGAAGAAAGGATGGGAAGAAAAAGTTGGTTCTGCGTACCACCGCCTTCCCCTGCCTCCTTTTCTCTCTCAAAGTTCGCTAGCTCAGGTTTAACTAGAATGAAAAAACCTGTGAAAACCAGAAAACAAAAACAGGGGGGAAGGATGAAATAAAGTCTTTTTTTAGCAGTGCAGATGTCAGAAGTGTCTTGCGGACCCCAGCCATCAGCACTCGCGGCGCAGCTGGGGCTGTCGTTTGTCGTATTTCATGACAGTAGCTGGGTAACAAGATGAAATTCAAAGTTTGAACTAAGGCTAGCTGACAGGATGGATAGGTAAATCCAAGCATTGCCACTAAAACCTGTCGCCTTTTCCAAAGAGCTCAGCAGCCCGCACCCTCGCCAGCAGTAGAGGCTTGTTACATCTGGATGGAAAACACAATTACCCTCTAATTCAGCCTCTAGCCCTTACGGGGTAAGCCTAGGTTCTGCTGTCTGCCTGGGAACCGTTAATGAGAGACTCGCATCACTTACAGCCAGTTTTAATAAACTTTTTACTTACAGTTGTCTAGTTAGGAAGAGGAGTTCATCCAGTTAACTCAGAACTGGAGACACCTACGCTTGCGCTGTGAAGCTGAGACATGCTCCTGCTCATGAAAGAGATACAAACAGGGATCGTAAAGACCTTTATGGTTTCTTTTTGAAGAATCTATGAAGACATAATGGATGAGTAAGAAAAAAACAGGTATAAGAACAAATAAGCTAAAAGGCATCCTTGAGTTGAAATAACAGATTACGTGGCTTTCCGAGCTAATCATGTCCCTCTTGGTGAGTCATTGAGCTGATGAGAATTTTCAACCAAACCTACAATTATCATTATGCAGAAAATTCATCAGATTAAAGAAGGAACTTAGTTTCAGAATATATAAAATGTTGATATTTCTTGAAAAGAATAAAGGCAGACTCTGAAGTTCAGCGTGCTGAAGCGTTTTCACCAGACACAGAGCCTCCAAGCCCGTGCTTTGAGACTGCTGGTTTTCCACCCCATCCCTTAAACCTAGAGAATGGACAGGAGCCTCTCCAAAGTACTTTTCAGCTAAGCAGTGACGGGAAAGAAGAAAACCAAATACTTCCTGATGAATCCCATTGCAATAATTTCAATATTTGTCAGCTGTAAGACGCACGTCTATGCTCTTAGCTCTTGCTGAGAGCCACACCCTGCCCCTGCCTGCGCATGAGGGAGAACACACTGCTTTTAAAGGGCTTTGACAGAAATCCCATCGCTTTGGGCGACCTGATCTTCATTTCTTTGTCATCTGAAAGGACTAATTACTTGTATTTCTTATAATAGATAGCTATTATTTTATCCGTGTGGGTATATACATGCATGTATATATATGACCACAGGCAGGGTTTATTCTGTTAGCAAGCAGTCATCCTCCCAACAGTGGTGGTTTTTCAGCAGGAAGGGTATCGGTGCGGCCACAGCGAGGTCTCTGCTGGGCAGCGCTCAACGTTTTCCCAGCCTGAAGAGCGGTGCAGAAGGATATGACAAAGTTCATCGGCGACGCACAGCTCTGTGGAGCAACGTAAAGGCAAAGCAGCTGTGAGGAGCCCCAGCCCAGCCTCACGGGACGGAGCAGTGCCGCAGCGGCAGGAGAAAACTGCCGTTATGGATAAATGCAGGTAACGCCAGGTTGAGCAAGCCAGACCTAACGACACACGTAGAGTGAAAGGTCACTAAATTAAATAGTGGTGCTCAGAAAACATCCTTGACCATGGAGTCTTTATGGTACTTTTAACATCAGCTTAGTGCTCAGGAGGGGAGAAGGAAAGTGAAGGTGCAGGCAGGAATTATGCAGAAAGGCGTCGATGACAATGGAAAATGTCATTATGCCAATAAAAATCCATGGGAGAGCCATAGTTTGCATATCTGGCATCCTATCTCAAAAAAGATTTAGAAGGCCTAGAAAAGGTATGAAAAATGTGACAAGCATGGTTATCTAATTGGAAGAGGTTCTGTTCCAGGTAAGATAAAATAAAGCAGTGTTCAATCTGGAAAAGAGAGGACGGGGTAGCGGACATATAGAAAGTCATGTATGGCAGCAAAAGCGTGAAATGGCAAACAACTGTTTGTTGTTTCTCAAAACACAAGAACAAAGGGTTGTCAGAAAAGAATTAGACAGTAGGTGCAAAAGAAAGAAAAGAGTATTTTTTCCACATAGTGTGTAATTAAACCGTGGAACTCATTACCACAGGATGCTGTGGAAGCCAAACACATAAATGGATTTGAAAAGCAATTAGACAAATTAATGGAAGAAAAGTCCATCAAAGCCTGTTAAACACAAAGACGTGGATGCAACTATTGACACAACATTCATCATCAGTCAGGCAGCACTCCTACCCTGCCACGTTTATCCTGAAGATGTCATTTCCAAACCCCGGCACGAAGGCAGCCCCTCCTCTGCAGCAGCAGCCCGAGGCCGGCACGGCCGGGCGCGGGGCGGTTCTCCCTGCTCCGAGTCACTGCGGAGGTGCCACGTGTATGCAGACCTGCCGCTTGCTAACAGAGTAGGGTTTTACCACAGAAGAGAATAAAACCTTCACTGAAGGCCCAAAGCACTTATATATTCATTGCACACACACATAAAAAATGCTGGAAATACCAGTAACGCTGGGCTTGGAAAAATACCAACTTGGAAAAAATGAAAACCTTTGCTGACTGTTACTAACCTCAGGTGAACTTCCAGAGTTCAGGTTTGCCAATTAGGAAAGACGATACCCGTACCTGCAGGCCAGCAACACCACGTATCTGTCTGTATTACGGTGGGAAATACAACCTGAGGAATGCTTATTCTTACTTTTCATGCAGTAACAATACATGCTGTTTGTATTTTCTTGGTAAAGAAAGGAATTTCTGCATGGAATGGCAATAGGAAGGGACTGTTGAATTGGCACTGTCAACAGCTTCCTGTGCTTTGATGATGAAAAACCGCAGACCAGTACTTCACAACCAGCGACCGCGGTTTCCGCTCACACCAACACAAGGCTGGTTCTGCTCCCCGTCGACTGTGAGGGAACCTGCCCGCACGTGCAGAGAGCTCAGAGAGAAAGCTAACACTGTGCATCTGTTGGCTGAGGACACAATATTGCTTTGCAGGGTTTTAAATCTTTTCCTGGTCACACTGAGACATATCAACCCACTGAGCGCAGACTGAACGCACTGCAAGTCCTTACTACGCCGGTATGTTTTTACTCAGGAAAAAGAATTACAGCTGGGGTTATTTTGCCAGATTTTAAAAATCACACTGAATTGAGGAGTGTTTTTCTGTAACTTAGAATCTAGAGAGGAATAAAATGACAGCCAGTGCCAGCCCTGGGTTACTGACACTCTGTGACACCAAAGCGAGCAGAGCTGAAGGCAAAGCTGCCGAGCTGGCTCGAGGACCACTGTCAGAACCGCAGACCAAGGTGAACGGGAGATGCACATGCAACAGGAAAATAAAGTGCTTCTCTCCACAGACCTTCAAAACTCTTCCCATCGCTGCTCTTCTAATTAAACAGTCTCGGAAAGCCTGCAGAAGAAAGATGCTGAACAGAAAAATAACACGCACTGATTGCTAGTGATGAAGCTCATCAACAGTGAGTTTTAAATTTGCCTGCAACAGCCCATTTTCTTATTTTTATTAACAGGCAGACCAGCACAAGTTGTGTTGTCCCCTGTTTTTAAGCAGAAGAACTTTTGTGCATTATGCTTTAAAACTTTCTTCCTCGGCATCATCAGGCTAGTGCAAAAATGGGTAATCCTGAACCCACTAGAAAGTCCAGTTTTGCAAATTTTTAACTTCTGCTGAGAAAAATGGGATGGATATGAGAAAATTATAATTACATCTAGCATTCAAAACAGGTAAAATCCAGATTTGTGCAACCCCTGAAACACCACTGTAATAATTACTGCTGTTTGGATGGAGGAGGAGCTGCATTAATTAAATGGAATTGGAGCCTTGTGGAGGTTTCCAACAACTTTTTAATTATAGCTTAATGCTACTTTCTAGCCCTCGCAAAATTGAAATTCCTCTTCCAATAGCTGTATTTCATATTCAGCCTCTCCTTTTTCCCCAAGACGCTCACAGAAAGCTGTGAAGTCGCAACCCATCAGCCGTGACTCAGGCAGGAAGAGTTTTGTGCAGTACAACATTTTCCTGGTTTCTCTCCAAAGTGCAGACCTGCTAAGAAAATGTTCTGATAGCCTGCTACCCAAGCTGGGAGTCCCATCCCAGTTAGTCAATGGAAAAGAGCATTCTCGGGAGAGCCAACACATTTTCACAGGCTCCTGCCCTGACTGCAGAGGCTGCGTACTTCATTCTGTGCCCTCTTCGTTGAGTTTTGGAGGCAGGTCCCGGGAGGCTGGGGGGCTGGGAAGTCAGCAAGGTCCAAACTGCTCTAACGGAGGGCAGGAGGAGGAGGATGCACCCTGTGCCGGGAAGTGGCACTGGCAGTGCACATTGTCCTGATACTGGAACTGGAGATGTGATGTACTTCCCCATACCGGGACTGGAGATGCCCTTCCTCACCTTTGAGCAAAACTTTCACCCCCTTTCCAGATTTTGCTGAACCAGTATGGCATGGCTACTTTCATTCTCACACTCAAAAATCAATAATTTAGAATTCCTAAGGTGCTCAGTATCTGCTTTCAGATGGAATGAATTAATCTTGATTATAATTACTACAAGCAGCAAATGAAATATTAATACGCAGGCGTTCTCGTGCGAGTTCATATTTCCACTTTCAGTCAGCCAGCGTGCACAGAGTGCCATTTGCGGGACACAATATACAATGTTCCATGGTCAAACTCTTGACGTGCAGAAACTTTCTCAGTCTAACGGGTGATACTGGCCGTAGCGCACCCTCACAATACGAGACTTTAAGGGATATTAAAAGATGACATTTCATTTTTGTTCACTGGAACATTTCTGTTTGAATGGAATTCTTTCCTAAAGAAAATATCAAAAAAGCGGAGTTTAGAATGACATTTCTAGCGCTGCAAAGCTTTGATTTCCCATGCACAAATTCCAGCACGAGCTTTACAGCCTGGGGACATTGCATGCTGATGGCGGCCGACAATCTGACTTCCAGCCAGGCCTGGAAGAGACAGGGTAAATTATCACCATCTTTGAAAATTATCCTTGTGCAATTTAACCTTTTTCTTTCAACTGGTCATACTGTTAGCGAGCAATTTGGTGGGGAGAAATAATTGAAAAATTTTGAAAGGCTGGCAAGTCTTTTCAGATTATTAGCACAAGTTTCAGAAAGTCAAGAAAAGTTGAAATATTCCTCAGATGCAGAAACGTAACACCTAAACCTGAACTTTCCTTTCAAGAAAGTCTCTGGGAGAAATCCCTTGACTTCTGCTCTGAAACCGCCATGGCAGAAACGGACAATGGCTTGGATTTATTCGGAGCTTCTGATACAAATTAGCAATTTATATTTCTGATACTCCTGGCAGAACATTCAGCGTCGTGGTGGGTTTACCAAGGCTCAGCAGCGCCGATGTGATGACCTGACTGATGTCAATGCTTCTTGATGCAGGGGACTGGGAGAAGCCCTGTCAAGCCTGCGAAGCTGGCTTAGATAGCCATACTCTTTCATCTTCAAAACGCTCAGAAATTAAAGGTGTCTAAACCAGAACTAAGTTATAAGTGCCACTTCAGCAGTGGACTCCGTAACGCGATTCCATACTCTCACACGGCACATGCCAGGCGTTTTATGACATGAAACAGAATTACACAAGTACTAGGAATTAAGGGGAACCCAGCCACCCTGAGCCCTTTTCTCTTTCTGTCTGGCTGCCAGTCTGAAGTAATTGGTCAATTGTGCATTTCCACATAGCACAAGTAAATAGCTGTGATAAATAATTACAATTATTAGAAAAAAAAAATTAATAAACAATACAATACAGCAGGGACATACTTCCTGTGTTTATCAGCTTGGAACTAACAAAGCACTGGTTCTAGAAGGATTACACTGACAATCCTGTCCATTAATTGGCTGTTCCTCACTCCTGAGATCAAACATAAAGAGTAATTTATTATTCTTTAACTAAAATATTACCCCAAATTACATATTGTAATGCTGTTGACTGTAAGAGCCGCTGGCATGCAGACACTGCAATACGAGTGAGGGCTAAGCATCCTGCGCACCACAAGGAAAGCACTCTTTAATTTTTAAACTTTTGACTCTGCACAACGCACACTTAACTTTCTTGTCATGGCAGAGCAAAACACCTCTGCTGCCCTTCTGACATCGTGCAGCAGGGCAAGCGCACCAAATTAACCATCTCATTTACAGCAAGCGATCGATAGCAATGAAGAAACGCCAAGTGAGGACGGAACATTAATTTTATATCGTGAGGCAACTCACCGCAGGTATGCTGTTCTTAGGACAGAAAACACAGAAACACAACCCAGTAAAAATTTGTATAGAAAACAGTGGTGCATGTGTGAGAACGTAGTGCCTTTTCTCCATCAGTTGTTTCTCCAAACTTATGCCTACACAGAAAACACACATTTTGTATGGCCCAGAGCAAACCATTTCCAGTTGCCAGGTACTGACCACGTGCCTCCTGTTAAATTCTGGTACTGTTTTTTGAAGATACAAGTGTGCAGGCACCTAACAAGATCAAGTATCAATAGAATATCCTCTCTATGTTTGGTGAAGAAGAAGAAAGATTGCCAGTTTTGGTTGGAAAACGCAATAAAAATTAGTTTCAAAAGTAGCCAAATACGCTTAAGCAAAGGAAAGGTGGAGAATCTGGCCTTGACACCAAAAAGGAAAAGAAAGCAGAAGAAATGTCTTGCGCTTTCCTCATCAGCTGAAAGACAGGCTGGCTATGCCGTGCCTGGGAGGCAACGAGCATTGGCCAGCGACAAGGGCCATCATCAGCCATGACCTTCCCAGGCCATGCTGGCATGAGCAAGAGAGTGGCTTTGCCTGTGATTTAGACTCCTGTCTAACAAGCAATGTTGCCTAAGACGACAAGCGATGCCCAGGACAAACAACAGTCTGACCCCTGATTCAGGACCACGAGAGCTGAAATGTCACTGCTCCATCAAAAGCAATGGAAATGACTGAGCCTCCGATAAGAAAGATGAAATAACTGCTTACAAGGCTGTTAGGCAGCTTAAACCTATGAACCTCTGGTATTTACCGTGAGACTTCGTGTTCTCAAAAGACGGGATATTAGCTCAATTCTAAATTTGCAATTCCCATGTCTGGGTGGCAGGTCTGTCACCTGACTGCACCCACATCTCAGCGTCCACTCCTCGTGCTGAAACACGGAGCTGGTGGATCAACCGTGCTATCATGAAGAATTTCAACCTGCCACAGCCCTGAGGGCACGGGCCCAGAGGACGTGGGATGGAGGACGGTCTTCACTGAACCTGGCTCCCACTTCACTGCAGAGGTGTGGCCACGCCACGGCAGAGTTGGAGCTTGGCGTCCCTTTGTAGTTACTTCACTGCTGAGGTTAGGAAGCGGGGAAAGGCATTTGCCTAAAGCTTTATGTCACTCATATGTCTGATTTGTTTCTGCTGCCAGAGTCCCGGATCCCAAAGGAACCCAAATTAAACCTCCCACGAGGCTGATTTGCCCCGGCAGCAAAATGATGAAGAAGGAACCAAATCTAGGCTTGCGTGTAATCTTACGGTCAATAATACATTATTTATGTTTTAAATTAGTTTCTAATGTATGTCATTAGCATAATTGCCCTGTGTTTGGGCCAGGTCTGAGCATGTTCCCTCACTGAAATTACACAAAAGCGATCACACTAAATGTACACAGCTGTTAACGAATTGCACAGCGATGCTGTCAGGATGCAGGGGTTTGTAAGAGGGCCGTGTTGAAGGAAACAACTCTGTTTACCCATGCAGCCCCCATATAGACAGATGCAATTCTTACAGATTTGGTGAATCTAGTTTCCTGCTGCACCACCACACTTGCTAGTTTTGGGATTGATTTCCTCTTTGCCTGTTTTTTTTTTTCTTCCTGATAAGAACTGTCATCAAATAATACCTAAAGCAAATAATACATGAACCTCTATTTTCTCCAAGCCTACTTCCAGCATCTCATACACATACCTCTACCAGGACCCAGGCTATTGTATTTTCATCATTTTTCTTTTAAAACCTGGAATGTCACCATCATGTAGATTTTTGCCCATCTACCAACAATCCCTTTGTGCGTTTCCAACTTTGAGACTAAAGGTATGTTTGGTGTAAAATAAAATCAGGTATTTTCTTTTGTAAAGACCTGTGTGAGTTCACAGTGAGCTTATTTTTTTTCAGTCTGCCCTTTTCCTTTTTTTTTGAGGATTATTTCCTATATTTAGATATATATGCCATTTGTTGTACCTCTTGAAGGTGAAAAAGACATTTCTAAAGGAATCATCTAAGAACAAAAAAAAAAAATCTAAAAGTCTTGTGTCCCTGTAAGAAAGACATTTCAGATATTTTTGAACCATCAGACCTATCTAAATGCAGCACAAAGATAAAAGAAAAGGATTCAGACACACTTGAAGAACAAGAGTACAACAAATTAACTTGTTAAACGTCTGTTAGCTCTCATGAAGGGCTGACACCGAGCGATCTCCTCTCCAGAACCGAGTAGCTCACAACACCAAAGGTGATCGCTGTTTTGATCGCCAGGTTGTTAGGACTGGGCACAGCGGTCACAGGGATGTTTTGTTCCCTGAGAAGATAACCATGATGCTATTAATTACGAATTCTAGAAGGAACAGCGATGACGAATCCAAACTTTGCTCTCCATTACACCAGGCTCGCACAGTTGTGGTGTTGTTTTAGGGTAACACAGAGACGACACATTTTCAATCAACAGCAGTTCCTTTAAAAACGAGCAGTTTGAAACGCTTGCTGCAGTATGCTGTATTCGGCCACCTGTAGCACTGAAGGAAAGCCATTTAGCTAACCATACTAAAAACTAGTCTGCCAAAATAAATGTGATCTTTCATATTGCTTTGGATTAAATCTTTATTTCCTCAATGTGATTTACTCTGAAATGCTAAGCTTCCGTCACTATGTGGCTAACTAGGCAAATATTTCAAACCAGAGAATGCATTCCACAATTATTCTGTGGTTGTGAATGATCCATGAGCAAGCTGTCATGTTTAAAAAATTCCAACCTATTCAGCTCTTTGGTACGGTGATATAAATCCACGGGCTGTAGATGAACTTTTCCATGTAAGATGTTGTTCACTAGTCATATATATCTCATCAAAACTGCATCAGGTTTTACTTGATCAGGACTGGATGGTCTAATCTAAACACATCTTTAAAAACATCCATGGAAATCACGTTATGATGTATGGAAGTATATTTTTGCTCTTATATTTTTCTATCGGTATAGAAACAGCAACAAAAATATTGACAGTATTTGATCACGATCCCAAGCATTCACTTATCCAGCAAAGCAGAACAAGACGGGGTCCACACCTGCTCTCCTCGCCCTCGTTCCAGTCTCATTAACCAGGTGCCTTAACTAGCGCCTGAACTTCGCGCTGCTGTGAACCTGGCTGCCCCCGCCACGGCTCCGCTCCGGGGGCTGGGGGGGGCCGGTCTGGACACAGAGCATGGGATGATGCTGCACCAGGCTCTGCTGGTCCAGCGGCTGCTGCTTCCAGGTTGCTCATTTTGCAGTCCCACCACTGCCAGCTTATGATGGCTTAGACGCCTCTTGCTCCACTTACTAAATTCAATCCTTTCCTCTACTCCATGAAAGAACTTTACAGCTGATGGTGAAACTCAGGGGGGAGAGATGTCGGTGAAAGACAGCCATCACCTCTGAGCACAGCACTAAGGCTCGCAAACAGCCGCGACCAGACCTGGTACCCGTGCTGCAGCAAGACATCGCGATGGCGTGGTCTCCGCGGCAGGGCATGGACCCAAACTGGCTGACATTAACTTCAGTGGGAACTAAAAAATCCCTTACAGCAGCCCTTTGTCTGCACCTTCGAACGCTGCGCCCTGTCCTCATCAATCTAAGTCTTGGTCCACCAGACCCAGCGTGCTCTGCGCTCGCGTTACGAAGATGGCATCTGCAGCAGGTGGTTTGCAGACCTTGGCTGCGCTCGTCCAAACGAATTGGATACTTCACTCCTTTTTAAGGATGCTGCTTGGCTTGCTTCCAGGACTTTTACAAATTTTACTAGAGACTTTCAATATGAGATGAACTGCTTTTTTATTTAAAAAACTGTCAAATGTTTGCAAATGGCTGCTCTGCAGCCTATCATTTTTCATTTCCTCTAATCTGTACCTATCACTAAGCTTGCAATACTGCTGTCACGTTCGTTTTTTTCCTACGTAACAACTTCTCTTTGTAATGCAAAAATTAAGAAGAAAAAAAAAAAATCCAGTAATGCATATTTCTCATTACTTACAAATAAGCAACTTGCCAAAACGGTCCCGATCAGACAGTCCAGTAATTTCAATTCACTGCCTAAACAGAATTAGTAACCTCAGATCTTTTTCAAAAGACATTGGCATCACTGTACAACTCATTATGGGGACCAAAGACAAACTGTCCTATAAATCCAGTATCAGTAAACGAACCAGAAGAGCAGTAATTACCAGCAATCGTGCAGGTTAACAGAGCATCTCCGACCGCTGAAGCACCGTATTAGGGGGTCAGGGCTTGCCCCATCTCTGCAGCCATACAAACACTATTGCTCTAAGAAGTCTCTTTCTTCAAGTGCTTCGTGTTCAGACAATAAACCCTATTTTTCCCTGTTTTAAGGAATCGAGATGGAGGAAGGCATGGCTCGGCTTCAGATAAAGGCCAAACCTAGCGACTGTCAAACCTGTGGTTCATCTTTCCATGAACTGGCATAATCCTGCTGTGCACAGATGTGGACCAAGGAAGAGCATGGTCCTGCAAGCAGAAGAATTTGCAACACAAATTAAGAGATTTCTGAAACTCAAAGGAGAAAAGCTTTAACTTTCCCTATTTCCATAGAAACTGACTTTTTTTCCTACTCTTCACATGAACTGACTGTGGAAATCCTTTTCACCTCATTTCCTGACAAAACCAGGCGCAGGTAATTGTGCAATACCCGACTCCCTGTCCCTCTCAGTTGCTTTTGAACCCACTGACCCGTTTGCATCAAATCCCACTGAAGGATGGGAGGTTCAACGAAGAGGAAAACTCCATGAAAACGAGAAAACAGACCCTATCAATGCTTCCAAACGGTGAAAGGCAACTCAGCCTTCACCGTCTCCTGTTGACAGATGGTATCTAGCTAACAAGAAAACATGCTTTCTGAAAACTCAACGCGGGTAGGCACCTCTAGGCTGATCCCAACACCTCCTGATCTCAGCATCTCCTGATCCCAGCATCTCCTACCAGTGGGCAAGTCTTATGGAGAGGGGAGCGAGGAAGATCGTTAGGAAGAAACTGAGAGTGTTTCAACAGGTGGGAAAAAGAGGGGCAGAGGACACAGGACTCAATTTTGTAAGAAACCGGCTTTACATGGTAGAATGGATCCCTGAAATAGGTAAGAGCTGTGAAAGTATCCCACTTGCTTTACTGCAATTCAGTATTAGGAAATCAGCTTTCTCACACATTCAGTATTAGCTCAAATCCAGGAATGTGTGATCGCAGTAGAAATAGAATAGCGCAGTAGAAAAGGTTCCCCGTCTGTCGGAAGGATGACTCCCTAAGTTTCTAAGACCACTAGCAAAATTTCCCGAAATAGGTAGAGGCTGCATGTAGCTCATTTAAACCACTCGCCAGCTACGATGGCTCCTGCACAGTTTTGCACCTGGTAGTTTGGTTTTTTTTAAATGCCATGAAAATTGGCAGCAACATAAAGCGATAGTACTTAAATTGTTCCTTAATAGAAGCAAAGTGAGAATTAGAACAAAATAACACACATATTGTGTTTGCAGATGAGAGAACAAACAGTGTACACATTTCAAGGTTGATGGTTGAATGTTCTTATTTTTCCAGTAGCAGTTTAATATCTGTTTAAAAAAAAAAAAAAAGCACCAATAGAGGAAGCACGCTTTTGTTTAATAGAAAACAGATTAAGATGACCAATGGTAAAATAGAACAAGAAAATACCTGCAGAATGAATTCTTCAGTGCTAGGGTGACCTTGGATGCAGTCCACCTCCGAGATACCAAAACCAACATACAAAGGTAGTGTATTAATATTTTTAAATTACAAATAGAAATATGGAAAGCTATGGGAGGCGGATCAAAAGTGGCCAAGGAGTCTGCAAGACGCTGATATGCATAGAGTACCGCGACACTGGCCAAGAGGACGGGATGTAATTATTGTTTACAATCCCAGGTTCAAGTAATATTGCAGGGAAAGATAAATCAAAGCCTGACATTCAGAGCAAAACGTCAGTGACCTTGGCAGGGACGGTCTCTTTACTAGCCTGAGTTAAAAACACAGCAATTAGACTCTGCACTTTCTTCAAGGGGATACCGGCAGTGACGCCCGCCTTTTTCATCTCTGAATGTCCTTCTGTCTGTCTTTTATGCCGATCCCTTATTTCCAGCCTGTGTTTCTTCAAATCTTATTATACTACATTTCCCACTATGAGTCATAACACTTACACCAGTCTCACTGCTTTCTTCCTTTAAAAAGCCTATACTTGCCGATAAAAAGCTTAGAAGTGAATTGAAATTTCAAAGAAAAATCTAAAATTGCTGAGGTTAATGGAGTCCAACCAAAGGCAGTCATGGGACCATCTATTTTTAGATATGCCTATGACCCCTTCTTAACTTTCCTGTTAGATTTTATAGAATTTTAGCATTTTGGTTAAGATTTGCCCTTGTCCATAACCTGACATCACACAAAAATGTATTACAAGAAATAGTAAAATCAGAAGTAATTTTTCAACTTCATCAGTACATAGACCCTCCTCTAATATCTCAGTTCAGTGATGTTTGATCGTTACCTCATGCTCCTTTCTTCCTGCCCATAGCCTGTCTTAGAGGACAAAAGCAGGCTCAGCAGAGGAGAAAGCCCCATGGACTATCCCTGCTGCATCTCACGGTCTTTGTCGGGAGCACCTTCCCAGCTGCCGGGGGTCAGCACTCGTCTTGAGGAGAAAGGGAAGGTACCCAGACGCAAGGAAAAGGATTTTCACATTTGTTAAGAATAAGGGAATAAAATATCAACTTCTCCCAACTGCACTAGCTTCTGTGAAGGGATGACATACAGTGACTCCTCCTCCAAAAAACTATTGTCTCATGACCATCTCATGGTCAGTGCGTGGAGCAGGAGATACTGGTGACAAGTGGTGCAAGCTACTGGCTCCTTCCTCCTCTTGCAGCATCGTTACGAGGTGCTGTTCTCTAACAGTCTCTGCAAAACACGATGCGCTTAAGCGGGGAAACCTAAGGTTAGGCTTTACTCCAGTACTTCTCTCGCTATCACAGACTACTTTTAATGTGAATTTTCTTGTTTTTCTGTCATACGCATTTGGAAAATAATACTTATTCTTAGGATTGCATCTTCAGCACTGGGCCATCGGTGTTCTCCTGATTGCTACCATTGTCAGTTATAAACAAAGTCAAGTCCAGTCATCAGTAAATATCCAAAACAAGACAGCTCGGCTCAAACAATTTGTGATGAAAGCCAGAGAGGATTACAAGGAACAGCAGACTGGGCATATGGCATTTTAGCAAAATTGACAGTCTTCCAAACCATTACTTGTATGTGCCTTTATTGGTAACTGTTTTATCTGGACTTGTTTGGCATTTTGAAAAGAAAAAACTTGAAAAAATTGAGAATGAATAAACCACCAACATTCACTACTAAAAATCCCTTATTCAATAGTTAATTAGTTCCAAATACTAAAATATTTAGCCAATGAGGCCGATGAATGAGTATCAGGTATTTTGAAGGTCAGTTCACAGCTTCATACAGCTATACAAAAACCTCAGACAAGTCTATAGGCTAAAATCA
>JAAGAY010006754.1:7913-72057 GCA_011801015.1 Ardeotis arabs | reverse complement strand
TAGGTTATGCTTGTCTCTACAGCAGCTACTCACAGATTGTAAAGAGTCTAGGGTACATATTTGAAACAGATACATTAGGTCAGTGTCACTGACTGGATTCAACAGAGTTAGACTGATTTAGACGAGCTAAAATTTGAAATTTGTATCTTAATAAAGAAAATAAATTTATTTCTGCAGTTATGTCTTAATTTCTGTCAAAGAGGATTCCAAGTGATTAGCTTTTCATCATTTCTGTGATTAAACATTCTTGTGCTTGATGTGTATTCTGAGGACAGCATTGAATTTAAAAGGACAAATTAGAGAACTGAAGAATATGGTATAAATAGAAAATTTTAAATCTCCTCCAGCAAGGTATTTTAAGGCCTATGAACGCTATGTGTCTTGATCTAAATTTCAAGACGTAAATTAGTTAACTACAGTGCAAAAAAATGAAAGAAATAAGTAAGCTTTTGGACTTTTTCCTAACCAATTGCCATTTCTTCTTTTCTCTCAACAGCCACCTAGCACAAAATTATTGGTTTTGTACTTTTGAAAAGTTAGAAATTATTTTAAGAAAAGACATTTTAAAACCATATAAAAGGGATTTCATAGATTAATGGGAAAGAATGGAATAAAGATTGTAATCATAGCTGTTTTCCATAGCCCTGTAGAAGGCTGCGGTGGCTGAATTGTAATTGATCATGACGAATTTTGTTATATGGTTTAAAGATTACATGAAGTGGTAGGATAGAAGGTCTATCTGAAGGCCTTTGATTTTAAATTTCTGAATTTTTGATTGTGCTAATTAAAGCTGGTGGTTATTAGTAAAATAGGAAGCCATGAAATAATTGGGACAAATCCCTATCTGGTAGCATAATTACTGAAACACTATGCCTTTAGAAGCACTATATTATTTTTTTTATAGTTGCTGCTTCTGTCTGAAATTAAAAAAGACATTTTATATTAAACAAGTAACATTGGCTTGCAGGATGGCTGAATTATTTTCTGTATGTTGATAAAATAATTTCATGTATTTATTTCTGAAAGATAAGACTAAAGATAGAGAGAGGCACACATATTCGAGCCTCTCACCAGATTTCCTCTGCATTTAAATCTTAATCAGGTTTTTAATATCCATATATCTTACTTTTCTCAAACCATTAAATGACTTCAATAGTCAGAGCAGAACGCTCCATCTCTAAAACTGGATGATAAAGTCAATAGAATGATGTTAACTTAAACTAGCTGTTAGCTGCTCTTAAATAGAAACACCTAATAATTAAGTGGTTTCATATCGGGCCTTTGATGTGATATGTGGCCTGGTTTATGTGGGTTTTGTTGTTATTTTGCAAGCACTGGTTCTGTTACATTGCATTTCCTTTAACCTCAGTTGAGTACAGGAGGTTTACATCAAGGTGCTCTTATGTTTGTGCCCTCTATGTTTGCAGCCTGCACTGTGGGTTTGTGTTTGTCCCTGATTTGTATCTTGTCTGGAGAGGAGGTTTGAATTTGGAGCTGTGCACCTTAGGCACGTGATGATCTATAGATTTCTTCTTCAGAAGGACCCCTGGAAGGAGCTGACAGAAGGAGAAGCAGTACATGGATGGTTTCCAAGCTCTGCTTAGTGCCTCTCAACAGCTTTGCCACTCCCTGTACAAAAGGATGACTTACACAAGGAATACCCTTTTATCATATTTGCTTGTGACACAAGGCCTCCTGTAAACAGGAAGGCTTCTTTGTTTTGCTTTTGAACACTGCTGTTTCTTCAGTCAATTTGATTTTTTAGTATACTTTGAGAATGCTGTCAGAATTTTAATAATTTGTGGGCCACTGTTGGAACTAAATCAGGTTTTAATGAATTGCTACCTCAGCTCTCTGTTGTTTTTGGAAGTGTCTCTCAACACTCATTTGAGAGGGGCCAGCCAATACAGGGTAGACTATGAAGAATAACTAATTTATAGCATCTTTCTGTAAATGAAGTAATGGAAAAGCTGCAAGATGGCATCCATTTATTTTATAGGGCAGCTAAATCAGTGTCACAACCAATATGACTTCAGAAATATTGAGCATCACCATTTCAATTTTAAGACTTTTGGCTTTGAAGTTACAAAAACAATTGGATTTTTTTGAAGATTGCGAAGAAAACAGTCATGAGGAATAGAGAAAACTCTTTAAAGTGCTACCCCAAATAAGAGTTATGAGGCAGGGTTGCAAAGCACGAAGCTTTTTTAGGCCCAAGGAGTGTGGGAGTGGGATGTCACAATCGGTGCAGCATGCAATATATAAAGGCATTACCACACTGATTAGACCTAATCAGTTTAACTGGAGTATTTCATAATATGAGTCCAACCCAGCCTCTTTTAAGTCAGCTGAAGTTACTGCCATTGTTTCAAGAATGCAAGGGTAGAAGCCAACATTGAAGTATTGATTTCAGGGTATGTATAGCTGTTTGTATTTGAGGTGTATACAAATGTCTGAAAATGATGCCAGATTTCAATAATATTTCAGTGCTCCATTAGTGGACTGGCACTAAACACTAAGTGTGAAGAACTGGAGGGTGAAAGGCTTTAGGACTGGCTCCTGTGTGGGCTTCAGGCTTCTGAAAACCAGTTGGGTGGTTTGTGAACACATCACTTGTAGATGATTGCAGCACACAGGCCTTGGGTTTTCACGGAGCTGTACCTGGTTTGGGATAATTTAACAGTTAAGTCTTATAAAATGAAATGGCTATTTAGGCATCCTTCTGAAATTATGTGACAGAAGGATAAAATCTTCCAGTGGCAAATAAGGGCTTCTAGGCCATTAGTCCAGCCCAGTCTCATGACTGGACACGTTACAGATGTGGTGTATGGTCAGTTTGTGTGTGCAGAGCAGGTACTTTCTTCCCAGATGCATTAGTCACATTGGACGTGCTCCACACCATGTCTGTGTGCATCCTTGTCTCCTCTCCAGGAGAGAGGATGCTGAGACTTTGCTGTGGACACCGTGGAGTGATTTGAGCAACACCGGTATATGCAAAGGAGGCGGCACTGATTGTTCTTGTCATTTGAAATGTTAGCAATACACAACATATGTTAGCAGCAGGTTATAAACAACCATTATCTGCTTTCTGTTACTACCAGTCAGACTACAGTTCGAGTTGGTTGAGATCAATGTAAAACATCTAATAACCATAGCTAGAATTATCAGTAGTTACAAGAGGTGAGAGCCAAATGATGCCTGGGCTGCAGGCAGGATCAGCCCTGGTGACTTAAGAGTTTACCTCAGCCTTTGCCAGACTCATCAGGACCACTGCTACCACTGGGAAAAACTACCTTTGTAGTGTTTCGCTGCTGGGGTTAGTGTGCTCTGTTACTTACAGGCCATGTAGACGTGCTGGACTCTGTGTGCAGGCAAAGAGGAGCCTTGAACACTCATTCAGGATGAGAACGCGCTGCCAGCCAGGCAAGTCAAGTTTGGGAACCAGTGGTTTTCGAAGTCCTCAGGGCTACTGGTGATATGAACAGCAGTCAGAGCCTGCATCAGATGTGGTCAAAAGTAAAGGGTCTCTGCTCCATCAACTCCAACTGCTGGAGACCTGAGCCCGTTGGTCTCACTGATATCACAGACTGGCCTGAGAAGATGGAGTGCTTGGCCAAGAAATCAAAGCCCATCCTCATTGCTGGCAGTTTCACGGGTTCTGAGAAAACCAGCTCTTTTGTTTCTCTGAAAGACTTCGTGCTAGCCTCGAAAACACACTTCAAAGGGGTTGGTTTTCATGGCCTTCATCTAGCTGCTGTCACTTCTTAAAGTAATAACTCTCACTTTGCTATAAAATAAAAAATTTACCAGGTGGGGTAAAATAATTTTTTTTTTTAATTTGCAATTCATAACACAAAACAAAAGCAATAAGGAAGTTAAAGGCCTTTTTAGCCTTTTTAGTATAACACAGATGTTATAATAACTGGGAGTGCATTCACTGGAATGAAATCTTAAATATAGTGGAAATGGCACTTGGAGAGTTCTCAATTTTACCTTTATAGATTTCTGTCCTGAAAATTATTTTATAATTAGAATTAATTATAATTATGTTATCACTGAAACTTCTCTCATATCCTGCAGTAATACTTTACAAACTCCTGAAATTCAATAGTCTAAATTATTATTTCATACATACTGTGTACACATGTGCCTTTTAACATGTTTACTAAACTCTGTGTATGTCAGTCTGTGTGATACATGGATGAGATATCTACTGGGTGTAATTTTTATACGCCATTGAAATTAAGTCCTTCAAGTGATAAAAAGAGAGAATTGCCTTCAGACAACTACAGAATTTGCAGATAGATCGTGAGTTAGGTATGTGTTTTCAAGATTTACACAATCCTTCTCTCCATTATGTAAATGCTGATTACAGGGAGCTCTGGGACCCAAGGAGAAGCAATTACAGCCCTCCCAGTCTGCGAGGAGCACATGCAAGACCACCGTTCACAATGGCTGAAAAAGTCATGGCATGTTTAGTATTCCATTATAAGATAAACTAATTTCTTTCAGTAATGAAACATTCGCCTTGCCTTGCCCATAAAGAAAAAGTCCTAACAATGAACAGATTCAGAATGATGAACCACAGAGAGTAACGGTCTAGGTTACTGAAACGGCAAAGGGAAAAAGCCCCAAGTTCTGCCTGTCTGTGCTATAAATGTTCACATGCCTCAAATTGGTGCAATATACACATTTAGAGAAGTGATAAAGAAAGATAATATCTCTCAAAAAACCGATTATTTTGTGAACAGAATGAGGGTCTCAATTTATGAGAGGGCTCCCTGAAGAGCTAAGGTGTCCTTCCAAAATTAGCTAGGTTGATGTGTGAATACCAGCAGCTCTACCCATAGTTTCAGATCGTTTGCAAAGTCACTCTGATCCCTAATTATATGTGATTATTCCTCTAGATTATCAGCCCCAGGATGGAACGCTTTCTGGTTCCTAGGCTGGGTTCTGTGCTCTGGCAAGGGTCTCATACACATGGGGGTGAGCCCCAACACGCACCACCCCTCTTCACACTGCACTCAGCTGGGGAGAGAGCTGCATGCTGCACTCCAGACCACCCCAGTCCTTAAGCCTGAAGAAAAAAAACACTTTCATTGCATGCATCTCTGAGCAGCATCACTAGTTCATCATTGCCTTAAAATAGTATAGCCTCTAAACAATGCATTAATTATTAGCTTGCCTCATTAGTTAATCCCATTAAACTAACACATGCAGGCATTTTATCAGTAAAATTGAAAGTGAATCACTAGGAACATCACTTTTCTAGTTGCATTCTAGATTGCGTAGTACATCAACAGATGACTTTAAAACATTCTTGCTTTAGCGTAGTGCAAACTTGGCCTCCTAATTTATTGTGTTCGGATAAGAGGGCATTTGATGGTTGAAAATGATGCTTTTGCCAAATGGTGTTTTGGGGAAGGATAAACTACGCATTTAAGATGATAGCACTGGGAATACACTTTACTTTTATTAGCAGTTTGAATTACTGATGTTCTCAGGAAGCTTTGCTTGAAGCAGAAGCACAAAATGCCAGGCCCTGCCTGAATACCATGTCAAGATACTTGCAGCTAATCTTCCTGAATTGGAACAAGAGTGACTAAGTCAGCAATTCTCTCATCTGGAGTTTGTGTGAACTCAAAGGTCCACACCTGAGAGATGATAGCACCCCATGGTGCTGGGACACTGGGACTGCCATGGAGGTATCATTTTATTAATGCTAGCATTTTCAGGTCAATTCATTAGCTGCCTGAAGGGAAAGCACTTTAAAATGTCTACTTAAAAATAATTTGCAAGTAGTTTTTATTATCAGATATTAATTTCAAAACAATATCTAAGGGCCTGAAGCACTGAAACACTTAACGAGGGTTTAGAAATGACAATAAAATATAACAGGCATGTATTAACCAGAGCAAGACGCTCCTGTGAATTGAACTTGATGGTCTGGGTCTTGAAATGTGCTGGGAGTTTCCTATGAAGCTAATAAGAACGATGACAGTTGTACAAACACCTCCACAGAACATGCATTTTCCTAAGGAGGACAGGATCAACAACCACCTGTACGTATTTTATGCAGAAGGAAAAAGGTTCAGAAGTTAATACAGAGGGTCATGAAACTGAGGGCATTTTTCATGCACCCCATTTTATAGTGTCATTTCCATCATCCTTATTGCCAGTTACTTGCATCGCAGCAGCACCTAGAGGCTTGTGCTCTGCAGGAATGAAATGGGAAAATCTTGATCCAGCTGCAGCAGCTGAAATGAACAGGAGGGGTGGAGGAGGCAGAGAGCGACAGTGACAAGCCAGGCAAAGTACGAGAGGGTTGACAGCAGCCGCTGCTGCCTGCCTCATCAGCTGTCAGGAGTTAATGGGATTCTCTGGGTAAAACTACGCTGCAGCGTCTCTCAGAAGGCTTTAAAGGGATCAGAGATAACAACTGATCTGTTATTTTTATCCCTTCATATTTACTGTTTCATGACATTTCTACTGTGAAATTTATTCTAGTTTATAACTGTGTTCTCACATATGAAAAGTTATTTCTGTTTGAATTTTTTGAGAATTGGAATTAAATTAGGTGAGCTACACTTTCCTGGTCCCCATCACTGAATAATAAAACTGTGATGCCTTATTTCCTGGCAGAAATTACAGTGAGAAACTGTATGTCAACTTATTAAAAAAAAAGAAAAAATCACATGGAGAAATCCCTGAAAACTACATTTCTGGTAGTGAAGCAGATCCTGCTTGAAAACAAAATGGTGTTATTCAATGGGGTTCATGTTCTACTGAAGCACTATATTTCAAAGAAAATAAAATAAAAGCTAACAATTTATATCATTTGAGTCCTCAAAGGGTGTGAAAAGCTCTGTTTACATGCATTCAGTTCAACGGGAATAAATCAGGCCCAGAGTAATATGATCTTCAGATAAGCCTGATTTCTTATATCATATTGGCTTGAGTATTTTCTGAGAAGCACTAGCTCTAACCATTTGGTTTAAATAGTTCTATAGAAGTTATAGTTGGAGACAATTGTGTTTAAAGGATTTTCACTGTTGAGGCAGTTTCCCTGGAAAAATGAGAAGGATCCTTCTCACTGAAGTTTTTTGTTTGTTTTGGGGTTTTTTTTTCAGTATTATTATTTCTTTGTGCTATTTTGTTTGATAAAATTAATCAGACTGTATACTGATTGGATGATTTTATTTTCACTCACTCTGGCATAGTTACAGCCAGGAGCCAGAATTATGGTTTACATTTCTGAGTGTGACAGAGAGATGGATGACAGCTGACAGTTATAAACACCCTCCAGTGAGAGTCTGCAGGTTTGGGGTTTTTTTTGTTCATTGATAATTTTTCTTTACAACTGGTTACTTAAGGGAAGTGAATGAACGTAACTCTTTACCTAGTTGCACAAGTCTGTTATGCTCTTTGAGCTGCCCCAGTCACTGCTGAGCCAGTAACACCAGCCTTGCTCTGTTTGCTCACCTCTCCTGTGCCACGCGTCTTCCTACTAAGCCACACCTAGTCCTAGAACCTGGGCTCAGTGTCTGCTCTCATCACCTCTCCCCTTCCTACACATCACCTGCAAAACATTCCTCTGCTTCTGTTCATGTGTAAGTGCCATAATGATGACTCGGCTCCTCTCAGGGTGACTGTAGCCCCACTACTGGAGTATCACTTGTCCTCCCTTCATCACGCAGTTGTGCTTCCTGCTTGTGACTGAAATGAGATTTTTAGCTCTTCTGTGATGCCACGTGATGGTGATGCTCTCTAGTAGACAATTTTGAAAAATCTGTCAGCATGAGCATCTGAAAGGTGCCTAGAAAAACTCTGGGGCTGAGGATAGAGGTAGGTAAGGTAAACAAACAGAGAAGATCCCTAAAATACATGTGCAAATTAAGAAAATTTAGAATGAAAAAAATACTTTTGAAGGAGCCTAAAGAGGATTAAGTAACTGGAAAAAAAAGGATTAGAAGCCTTAGGATTAGATTGGTCTCTTTCTTGTGTGTTTAGCTTGTAAGTATTAAGGAAGCATTAAAATACATCTATTGTGTTTGGTTATAAATGTCTAGGCATGAATATGAGATAAAGTTGAGTTGTATTTTTTTTTTTGGAAGCTAATTTCTGAAAAATCTCTCAAGTTTCAGAATTTACTACTACACTCAGCTTAGTAGCTTCTCCTAGATAAAGTGTTTCTGGTTAATGGAAAAAGCACTGCAGATTTTTTAATGTGTATCACAACTATTACTGTTAATCCTAGACCATTTTCTCATGAGGTGCAAGTTTATACTACCACCTAGTGCAATCCATGTTTCAATGCAACAGCATTACACAGTGTGGTGTCTTTATTATTAATGAATTCCTCTGAATAATTAATCTAGCTGATGTACTTATTGACTATAGAGCAATAACTCTGTATTAATGGAGGAAACAGAATGCGATTGTTCTTCTACCTCTAAGCCCTCTGTAAACAGTACAGTGACTTCCATGCTTTATCTGCCTGTTTTCTCACATGTATACAGTAATTTCAAGATAGTAATCATTCCCCTGGCACAACAACACACACCCATGCGCCTGCCGAATTATGCAGCTGTAGGTTTATATGAATGAACAGTGGCTGGCTTGTACGAACACCCTGTTATTATTTGAAGTGTGATTTGGAAAAGGAGAGTAGATTGACTTGATCTCGTGTGCTGTGGTGTAAAACCACAGTAAATCTCTAAGTTTGCAAGTATTAGCATTCTGGTCTTAACAAAGAATGGTGTGGATTAAGCAGCTAAGGTTGCTAATTCCTCGTGTGTAGCTATTACTTTGGTGCCATTCTACTTCTCTCATGAAACAGACCATTTTTTTTAAAGGTATGTCCAATAAAGGTCCTCAAATTATTCGGGGGTTAGTTAAATAAAATTCCCAAAGGCCAAATGTAATGTTGGTCCTTAGTATAAATACATAATAATGAATATACATAAAAACATTGCCCGTTTAGAAAGGGTTTGGATTTTTTTATATCTTAGAAACTTCATTTTGTCTCTATTAATGAATTATTTCAGAGTCAAAACTGGATATTATAACCTTTTTTTTTAAAAAGAAGTTAGCCAAGTTGAACCTTTCTATTATATTTAATGCCTCGGCCCTATTTTAATACTGTCTATAAGGAAAAGATACATGTGCAGCAGAACTTTCTCTAATACTACCTGTATTTGCCCTTGCTCAAAAATAAAGCATGTACACTTATTTCATATAAAGAAATATACAAAAATGTTAACAGCAGTTTTGTTTATGGGCTAGCTGAACTCTGAAAGAACCAAATACATGTTAGTGTCAATGAGCAAGTATTGTTTCCAGCCCTCTTCTTTTTCTGTATTTCCTTCATTTGAAAGAATCATATCTGAAGAGACAGGAATGATCAAACTCCTTATAAACACGTAACTCAGAAGTTTCACTAATTTGGAATTCCAATATGATTTTGGTAAAGGGGTCTTACCTATGTGAAAAGACGTGTTTAAAGCTTAGGGTACAGACTAAGAAGGCCAAATTTGTGGTTGATGGATAATTTCTTGGATTTCAGTGAGACTGGAAAGTGTTGAAATATGAACTGAAGGCAAATTAGTTAATTTAATAATTATGAGCTGCATTATTGTAAGTATATAGCTATAAGCTATACATACCTTTTCTGACAGAGTAAATTTTTCTAAGAGAAACATCAAATATGGTGTTACAGTTCATCCACCATACCAGCAGTGGCTCTTTCTATGATGTGGTACCACTGGTTTCACTTTTGCTATCATGTTTAGACAGCCAGCAGGTGCAGGTACAGGTTTACCTCAGGAGCTTCAGAGGAGTGACAGACTATGACTGGTGGCCTCAAGACTCCAGGTGAATTTTCTTTAAGATTCTGGGCAGTGCTCCCAAATTTCCAAATTTCAAATAGACCCTGCAGGTAGATTAATATTGCAGCTATTTAGAATGATACAGAAAGGGAATAGAGCTTTAATATAATGTTTCTGGTTTGTGTTTGGAAAGAAGCATGCTAATGCACTCATTCCACAGAGTTAATTAATAAGTAAGAAAGAAGTTAGGCACCTGCTAGGGATAAGTTTTTTTAAAATTATCAAGTCTGGATCATTTGCACCTGAAAGTCCATAAAGAAACACTCAATTTCGGAGTGCTGGGGAAATTGAAGAAGCAGGAAAGTTGTGAATAGCTTACGGGTATTTGAAAAGGGCTCGTAGCTAAATGGCCTGTTAACCTGACATGAATTCCAGGTGAAAGAGTGGGAAAGGGCAAAGGATTTCAGTGATAAAGAAGTAAATGACAGGAATACAATTAATGCAAGTTAGTGTGATTTTACAGAAAGTAGGCCTGATTTAACTCTTCAAGAGATTACAGATGTAATCATGCTGCATAAATATCATGTGCTCTAACTGCTGGAAGACATTCAGCTAGCACAATATACTACTGGTCATTTAAAATAACTGGCACTGTAGCACATACATACAGTTTATAATCAAGAAATTAAAATCTGAAACTGATAATTTTGAAAAATAATGCCAGAAATAATCAACCAGTGAGGCTGTTTACAATTATGTCTTGCAAGGAAGAGCGCTCAAAGCAAAGGGATGCTAGTTTTATGCATAACATAGACTTAAATATAAAATCACCACTGATGAAATATGCAGATGACTCAGAGGTTCACAGCATGATAGATAACGATGCTGAAGTCACACAAAGTAACATGGAAAGTTTGGCAAGTAGAGGCTGTGCAATTAGCTACTGTTTTAATATATTCACATGCAGAGCTGTGTGCCTGAAAAAATTCAGTGTACAAGTATGGAGGGGAGGACAATATCCTTGAAACAACAACTTTGCAAAGTGCTTATAAGTCATCTTGAACAACTGCATCTACACAGACTTCTAATGTGACATATGAGGTAAAAAGGATTAACAAGAATTTGTAAATCCATTTAGGAAGGCAGTGTGTAGGAGTAGGAAGGCAATTTTTTGTTTATGTAGGCATTGATGAAGCCAGTACTAGAATATTGTGTACAAGTCAAGTGTCAGTGTTTCTAAAAGTGCAAGAAAAGGAGAAGGTGTAAGAAAAAAGCCACAAAGATTATCCGAGTGCTGGAAAATTGCCTTCCTGTGAAGGACAGGAAGAATGCAATTTGTTAAGCTTATCAAAAAAGAGTCTGAAAGGTAACTTGATTGCAGCACAGAAGTACTAATACGGGGAGAATATGCCATGTACTAAAAGGCTTTTTAATCTCAGAGGAAAAAGTGTAAGAAAAACGAAGGACTAGAAGCTATAGCCAACACATTCAACTACCAATTAGACAAAGATTAGCGTGCCAGTTTGCCAGTAGAACAGGTCTGATGATTCTCCCCTCTTGGAGTCTTCAAATTGAAGCTGAGTTCCTTCCAAAAGATGGGTTTTGCCTGGCTAGATTATTGGTCTCAGCCTCGCAGTATGATGCCTCCTCCTAGTACGTAATACAGTTTAGTATATTCCCACACTGCAGGATATTTATTCTATTTTTGCCCAGAAATAGTATATCCCTAGACAGAGCCAACAGAATTATTTTAAAGGTAATGTGTCCAACCTCATTATGTATAAAAGTTGAGGAAAACTTAGGCATATAGCAGTAGCAAAAAGTGTTTTCTGATTACAATTACAAAAGGAAAATTCTCATACGATGGAACTTTTTAACCGATAGGATAAAACCACTAGATGGCACTGAAACATCCCTTTACAAATCCGCTCACTTCACATGATACCTTGATCATCTGTATTTTTTATTCAAGACTAAAAGGAATATATGAACCATACTATGAAGAACCCAAGGAACATAAAATCCTGATATTAGACAGGATGATTTTTCTTTGTTTCTCTTTATTGTACACAATATACCATTCACTGTGTAGTTTATCATTATCTGAATTATCTTTATGCACGGATATGTCTGGAAACTTTGTTTAAGGGAACTTAATCAGTACCAAATTATATCAAATGCTCCTTAGAATATGGAATTAAACACCATTCCAATCCATAGTTTGATTGCTGGCTAGACCTTGTTGACTTCCTGCTAGAGTACATTTAGCTAAATAAATTACAGCAATTCTCTGTTCTAAAGTGAAACTGAAACAGAAGCTATGGGCTCCTTTCTCACTGGGATATGGCATTAAGACTGGCTGGATGTTTATTAGTACACAGTAACAGAAATTATTGTTTCAGTAAAACCAAGAAATATGCTGTGTACTTATAAAGACTCTTTTATGGCATTTCATCTATTTAATAAATTATTTACATGTAAAATTGATTGCTGTAAAGCCGTTCCTTCCAAACAAGTAGATGTTGTCTTTAAATACTCAAAACATTAAGTGGGAAGAAAGGAGTCAGCTCCCACTTCACATTTCCAAAGAAATTTTTAAGCTTCTCAGCTCTTCAGGCTGACAAACTTGTGCTGCTGAGAGCGATCACAGAAAACTGGTAGTATCTGGGAATTACTGCACAGGTCTGGTTGAAGAAATGCAGAAGGTATGCAATTTAGCATTATACATCTAATGTTTTAAAATTGAAAGTGATGTAGTATTATACTTTAGGATGCAATTTTAGTCAAAAAATAAATTAAACACGAGCTTTCTGCTGAAACACAATCTCATGCTGAAAACACATTCAAACCCTGCATGTATCAGCAGGGTGACTGTGAATGTATGGATATGCCTTGAGTTTGGCCCTTCAGAGAATCAGAGCTACATCAGAGCATGTCCCCTACTTGGAACTCAAAGTCTGTAAGTGTTTTTGACAGTTTGGGCTTTAGGAGATTTACCAGTGAGCCAGGTGAGAGTTGTCCTTCTGCAGATGAAGGTACTGCTGAATGTAAGTGTTTTTCATCCCAGAGTATAGATGCTTTGCTACACATAGAGCTATTAACAGCAGCCTGGTATCTAGACTATAAAAAAAACCCCATCTATAAACTTGATAAATTCAGACCCAAAAATGAATAACCAAATGATTACAAAAGTCATTTGGATAAGGGGCTGACAAATCCTAGCAGACACAGTGAGAAGGATGGGAGTTCGGAAGGTTGGGCTATCACCAGAGTATATAAGCACTACATGTCAGCTGCGATCAGTAAAAGAACCAGAGCTACTACTTACTTAAATACTCTATTGACAAGCAAAGCATAGATTGTTAGACATTGAATCACATCCTTTATCCAGTTAGCATACTGTAGTATCACATTTAATTTCAGAGCAGAGGACTGGAACTATTTTGCTAGTCCTCTTTAACCAGTATCTGTTTATTGCATTGTCATCCTTGGAAATGGTGTGCAGCATACCTACAAAACCTGTGTTTTCTCTTACTAAAAGCTTCAGGACAGGTTCCTATTTATTACTTCAGCTCAGTCAATGCTAAAATTCTTTCTTGTGTTACAACCTGCTATCACGCTGAAGATGACTGTGTAAGCCAGTTGCTCACTCTGCACCTGAGCTAGTGTACTGAGTTAGCATGCACTTAAATTTCTACTAGCATTAGCATGACAATTTAGAAAGATAACAATTGTTTCATCCAAATTTATTCTAAATGGATTCTATGGTATCAATTAGAGCGGAAAACACCCAAACAGGTGTAGACACACAGACAGATACACACATAAGAGCTCTTCAAAATTCTGATATGTTTAACCTTCATTATCTAGTCAGACATAACTCTCTACATTTGATTGAACCTGCAGCAGAAATGTAGTGAATGGCAAATCCAAAAGCAGTGCTCTTTTTCCTATTGAAGGACAAGGAGGATCCACTACGGGTAGGTAGCGGTGCTGGTCAGGCATGGCATCCTTAACCAGGGAGACAGTGCTGGAACACATCTTCTCTTTCTGGTGTTCCCTTGCTGTCATTCTTGTAGGATCTGTGCCCTCAGGTTCCCCACTACGCCTTTGTGGCAGGGGGTGTCCTTGCGGGTACTTTCCCTATCCATTTTTAATCTATCCATGTAATTCAGTCACAGGTTCCAAAAACAAATTCCTTTCCCTTGGGGTCTGTTTTTTTTTAGATTAATCAAACTGTCAAACTCTATGTAGGCAACCAGCCCTGTAGCTGGAAACTGTCAGTTGCCTGTGTGACTGAGGACCCCATAAGCTAGATCAGCTGAACAAGGATACGTGACCTCAATTGACATTTTGCCCTGTGTCATACTTATGAATTTTTTTCTCACTGACTCATTCAGTGATTCAGTTACAAGTACTTTTTTTGGTATGATTTATTCTTTTTTTCCTTGCTGTTCTTCATTTTACAACATTAATTTGGCACTATCACCAACTCAATCATACTTATGTCAACCAATTAGAGACAATTTGTGTGGGTACTGTTGCACTAGATAATTAATTTTATCCTGTGGTCTGATATTGTAGTGATTTTCTTGGTAGCATTTGAATTGGCTGTTAATAATAAATAAAATAACATGAAAATGTAGTATCTTAACCCCTTTCCATAAGAAACAAAATAATTGCATTTTGACTCCTTATTTGCCCCCCCCCCACTTGTAGCTGTTTCTTGCTTCAAGAATAGGTACCTGTCTGGGTAAGTAACATTAGGTCATGGGGGCCTTTTTACAGAGTTAAGCCATATCTTCACTGTGGTTTGTATTCTGTCTGCTGGCTTGTAGGCTATTGAGGTTCTTGGGTCTTCTGGCCTCTGGCCATCACTTTGGCTTAGTATGTCTCCCAGTTTCTTTGGCTCCTGACACTGGCTCTACCTCCAAACTCATTAAAGCTGATTTGTAAACCCATAATCTTGTAGATTCAGGGTTTAACAGATTTTCTTTTTTCAGCCTTTGTGGTCAGACCTTACTGACCCTGGCTGGTAAACTATTTTTTAAAGTTCAGTGACTTTTCCCAAGCCTTCTGTCCCAGTTCTGGCTAGGGTGGAGTTAATCTTCACCTGAGCTGGAAAAGGAACTGGACCTGGTGGGACACAGCTGGGATCATTACCAATTAGCCAACAGCTGGGATAGTTTACCCAAATTGGCCAAAGGGCTGTTCCATCCCATGTGACCTCATGCTCAATGTGTAAGTGAGGAGGGTGCTAAGAGGCAGGTTTTGCTGCTCAGGAGGGAGCTGGGCATCAGGATCCATCATGAGGTATTGTATTGTAACTTGTATGCTTAAGTATATTCTGTTATTGGGGTTTGTTTGTTTTTCTATCTCTGTTTTCTTTCCTCTGTTGGCTTCTTAAACATTTTTTTTTTAATCTCAACTGATGAATTTTGCCTTCTTTTCTTTACCAATTCTCCTCCCTGCCTTACTGGACTGTGGGTGGAGTGAGCAAGAGACTGTATAGCTTGGTCCTGAGCAGGACTAAATTATGGCACTTTCTCAGGTCTGTGGCCTGGCTTAATTATTTTCCTGTTAGACTCTTTTCAACTGGATCTTGGATTCTCCTTTGCAATACTCTGTTCATATTACTCTGCTCCTGGGAAGTGTCTTTTACGGAGCATGGCTGGGAGTTGTGATTTGATGATTAAAAAAAAAAAAAGAAAAGCTGCTCGTTTGTGTGTGGGTATGTGGTCATAGCAGAGGTGGTGTCAGTGTGTGAGCCTGAGACAAAAGACCAATTAATCAAGCCTTTTCTGAAGGATGTAGGATAACTTTTTTTCTTCGACCATCTTGCTTTTTCTCACTAACTGCTTCAAGTATTTCTATGGCTCTAATTCATCTTTTTTGGACATAAAAAGGGATAACTACTTCCTCTGGCCCCAGAGGTTCTGTTAGACTCTTACATGCAAGGTATATAATATATAATTAATCTTTAAATATATATATTTCTTAGTATGTAATCTGTGAAATAATGTATTTATTAATAGTAACTCTGTATATGTTTTCATGGCAATTTGGAAATGTTCTGTTCTTTAACATATTTATTAAATATGACAAAATTTTCACTTTTTACTCATTGTTTAAAAGAATACTCAGCCCTGGTTTGAGAATTTTAAAGGAAATCCACAAAACACAAATGTATGCTTAATTTTTAATTTGAGTCTTCCAAAAAGAAATATCATACTGGTCCTGAATTACATTATTCATAAGACAGGGATGAAAAATGTATTTTCATACTTGGAGAAATTAGTATGTTTTACATTCACCCTGCAACAGCTGGTTTAATCTGGCATTATGGGGTTTTTTTCAGAGCTGTTGTGGGATTTGTTTAGGCCAATAGGATTTGTATTGATTTCTGTTTCACTTTTTTTGGTGAGCTTTATTCTTGTTTTGTTGTTATATTGATTCTAAGAGCTTTAGTCATTTGAGTTATTACAAATTTTGCTATATTTATGCTGTAATTCCACTACAATAATAAAGAACTTAGACCAAAGCAAAACATCTCCCCAACAAACAAAACAAACCCCCCAAAAATTGAAGTTGCAGCTCATTTCCTGGAATCTGAATTAACTCTGAAAAGGGCTTACCATATTTCTTTTCCCTAGATGTTTTTTCAGGCCACTTAGAGACATTAATTTATATTATTTATTTACAGTTATCGGATGGTATTGCTCATAGCAATAGCTGAAATCTATATATATAATGCTGGTATAAGCTAATGAGTTCTGTTTCGTATCATATCTGAGTATTTAATCTATATGGCCCAAACAACTATATAAATATCTGACCATTGCAGAAGAGATGCAAGGATTCTTGTAAATAAAAGCAACTGTAAGTGGATAAACCTGAAGTTTAAAAACAAGTTTTTCTTGGTCAATTAACCAATACACTTAGCATAAGCAAGCTTTCTTAAATGAATAAAATGATCAGAATAAACTCAGCCATCCTAGCAAATCTCAAATTTATAACTCTTGCGAGCAATTAAAGCCAGAAATATCATTGCTAAAGCCAGTATGCAGCTTTATCATTCTGCAATATGTCCTGGATTTGATCAAAAGCCACAAGCAGTAGTCTCCTAACTTTAAGAGAGTCAGATGGTCCCATAGAAGCCAGAGTGACTAAGTTGTTTAAAAATAAGCACATCCTAAGAGGCTCTGTCTTAGGGAAGAGAGAAAAGAAAAACCTTATAAGGATGTCAGCACCAACAGCACTGGTTATTAAGAATGATAATTCCAACCTCTTGGAATTATCCTAGTTAACCCAGTGGATCAGAATACTCTTTGATACCAGTGCTGCAGATCAGACCTTGCCAGACTTCAAACTGCAGCTGTGTCCCAAGAGGAAAAATCTTCCTTCATTTCAGGCAGAACTTGGTCAGCTTCCAAAAGTGATTTATTCCTCTCTTCTTAATAAAACTTCTTTTGCACTTTTATGTGTGACAGACACCCTTTGTAGTCTGGAGAGCTCTGGGTGTAGAAAAAATAGTGAAGAGCAATTATCCATTGCACCCTCTGGGTGGGAAGCAGATTGAAAATATTTGGATGTGATGAGATGATGACCACCGAGTGAATGTAGCTGAGCAGGGTGAATGTTTTCACATGGTCCTATTGGAAGCACAGACTTCATAAAGTGAGTTCCTGCTGTGGGGCTGGGCAACTGCTGTAGCAGTTATAGGTTCTATATGCTGAAATGAATAGGGTTCAGTGTTCAATGGAAGTTCTTCACCAGTTCTCTAGAACTGTGGACTTTTCATTTAGAAGATGATTTTATTTTTGCTGTCAAGTGCTGAAGATAGCCCTCAGTATTTCGTGGGTTGTGAGAGGGGAAGAAAAGATGACTTCTGATGTAATCAGAAGACAAGTGCTAAGTAATGGACTGGATTACCATCACTGGAGGCATCTACTGATCAGTAGATTTGGAAACTCTTCTGGACTATCATCCAGTATTACTGGAGTTGAGCTGTTTCAGAGAGCTTCCTACAGAATTGCATTGCCAAGGTATAAACTAAATAGCTGCAGCTCCTCCTAAGTATTTCTTGATGGTAATTAATCTTGAGAGTCTTCCTCTCAAATAAGACCACATCACTACCTTAAAAATAGGAGAGTGTTCATTCTAAAAAAAAAATAGTACATAGAAAACAGCTGTTAATATAGGAACTCACCTGTATGTGCAGTGGTCTATGTACTGTCCACTCATGGGCAACAAAGAGGAAACTACAGGTGGATAGCTGTTGCATTTGAGGATAAAACACAAACCCCCCACCACTATTAAATGAATAAAATTTTATTTTAATGAAAAGTAAAGGCAGATACAAACCATGGTTTAATCAAACAAAAAAATAGAACCAAACTGGATACAGCTTGAGTAAAACAGTGTTAAAATACTCAAAGACTAGCTTCTATAACACTCCATATTATATGCCACATATTATTTACTTGTCTGAAGACTTTTTTTGTGATAGATTCTGGAAAAGAGAAAGAATTCAATTATAGAAAATTAAATCTGATGAGTTTGCTGTGACAGAGAAATTTTTAAACAATGAGCTGGTTTTTTGTTTCTGAAGTTTGACAAGCATCATAAAATTAATGGATAAAGTACAAGTTACTCCCTCCAATGGAAACTTGAAACTGATCATAAAAACGAGTAATAAAAATTTCCCATGACTGTTATTCAGCTATTGAGGCTAGTGGCAGCTGCATCTTCATACAGCTCAATCAGGGGCTCTGAAATGACCCTTAAAAAGCCCTTTATTTCCAAAAATGAGACTTAAAAATATTTTTTTTCTCTTTGTATTGTTACACAGACTGGCAATCAAGAAATCTGATGTTAGGATTGACATTTAGAGAAAAAACATTTTAATCCGTTTTTTACATAAAAGGATCCTATTATAGTCCTATTTCTCAATATTTCCGTCTTCCATTTAACTGACAACTGAAGGTAAAGATTAATTTAGCTCCTAAATACATTACACATTTTGTGTAAAAGCACATTTTGCAGCTTTCAAGAAATTAATGATTAGTACTGGTCCCCCAAATAGGTCTGTCTTGTGCTAAAAACATATCTTTAAATTCTTTTCTGTGCTTCCCTTTTCTGTGAGAAATTATATTCCTGGGCATTTGGAAATAACAGGCTAAACGAAAGAAGAATTGGAGTTCACCTGCAATGCAAGGATGTTTGACTGTATATATAGTATAAAAAAACCTGCTTTTCTAAAACTACTGCTAATCATCTTAAATTACACTTTTAAAACTAAAATTATCAAACACTTAAAATGCATGATGAAAATGGCATACCATTTGCAGAATTTCAATTTCTGTTCGAAGAGTCTCACAGATACTTTCCCAATCATCATCTCTGCAGTTTTCCAATTCTTTCTTAAGCCTGTGGCCAAAACGAAATTTTCAGATCAGAGAATTAGTGCTTGGGTAACTATTTTTTTTTTTTTTTTCAGTTTTGGTCTCAGGTGTCAATTTGAGTTATGTGAGAAAACTTTCATTGATCTGTTTGTGTGATCGGGATTTAAGTTTGCTAGTTTTGTAATTGACAGTCCAATATGCTGCTCACCCACAGTATCCTTGGATTTCATTCCGCCCTGCAGTTGTGATGGCAATGTGAGGAACTTCAGAAAATGACACTTTGGAGTTTTACAAAGTGTATCTTGGCTAAGTACTTTGTTAGACAAATTTCTGGACTGCGTTGTTTTCATAAACCATGAAAGATTTATGGCCTCATTAGTCATCATTTTCCTTATTTAAACATGTGAATTTGGATGTTGATACTTAGGAAGTACCATATGTTACTGTTCTTACTTTCCCTGAGTATCAACTTGTAGCTGCTGGCAGAGACAGAATGTTGGATTAGATGGATCCTCTGTCCAACCCTGCACAGCCGTTCCCATGCAGCCACAGCTCCATACTCCTCCACAGGCTCCTTTGTTGCTGCTGTTCTCTCCCTACTGCTCCTATTATTCTTCAGCACTTAGTGACTGTTTCCTACTAGTCTCAGCCAGGAATTCTCCAACTTTTCTACCACAAGGACTGATTTTAATACATTGATTTTTGCATCCAAAAGAGCATCAACCTTTTCTCCATTATTTCAAGATTATATCATAGACCCAATAGCACTAGAAGTAATTATCTGTAAAAAAAATTATTTAAAATTATTTGTAATGTAAAATATTAGTAGCTTAAGATTAAAATCTCTTTGGAAATCAGATAGCCTGGAGCCAGCACCATACAGGGAGCTACCTCTGGATCCACAGGAAGTAGTCAGCAAAAGAACTGTAGTGTGCAGTTTCATTTTCCTAAATGGGTGGAAATATTCATAGCACTGATGCTTGCAGGCATAGAGCTTTCTTTTGTCTCTTTGATGCATAAAGCAGTTTTTAAAAACAGCTCTTGGCTAATTCTTGTCATAAGTATGGAAACAATTAACAAAACAAACATCAGCAACAGGATTCTCAATTACTGCATGTAGTTTTCCTACACAAGAAAATGACTTTATTAAAGTAAAAGATAGAGCTCCATATGAGAGGAATAACATGTGGCATTAGAAAAATAACATAAGATTGGACCTTAAGTTAATTTTGCTGTTCCTGTGGAAATTGTAAATATCTTACCAGCAATGTGGAAACAGTATGAGTTCTGTGTGTTTGTATTACAAAGGAGTAAATGTCTTTTCAGAAATATTTCTCCTGCATTTGTAACACATACAAGTGTTCAAACAAAAGGAAGTTTTGAAATACATTTTAAAAAATGAAATATTCACTGTACTGTAGTACAGTGCTAATTTACAGACCATTTTCATTGAGAAAAGTTCATTTCAAGGTCTAAGATCAGCTTCTGATCTTGATCAAACCAGCTTAACTTTGTTGTCTTGCTGCCTTGTTTTTCCTGTGTTCTCTGTTAGTGTGATATTAGAACCCTAATTTGTTTAAGACAAACAAAATCCCTACATTGCCCAATTTAGTTTAGGAAAAGACATTCGCTGTTAATCTCAGAGAAAATGCTCTCTCATTGTCTTCCATGCTGTAAATTGATGCATAGTCTGTTTGCTAGTTGTCAGCTAAGAATAATAACAGTCCATGTTAGGTGTACACTAAGGATAGAACAACCAGAAGATAAGCAGTAGGAGTTGCTTATCTGTGTCTTGGGATTGGGAATTAATGGCTGTTGATGATGTGGTTTCAAACTGTAATATTTTGCATACGGATTTTAAAATTTTGTTTAAAATATTTTTATAAAATTTTAAATGTGGTGACAGCACAACTCCTACATAGCATGGGGTAGTGGTGATAAGACATTCATTCAAATGTGGTGTATAATTTTTACATTAATCAATTGATTCTGCTTTCAGATCTTCCTTCTTTCTTATTTAGAAGCTAGATAATTAGAGTATCTGCCAGGAATATTATACTCACAAAATAAGGACTGTCTGTTAGGTTACAGTCTACACAACTAATGTATTGGAGACGCCTGAGTTACTGAATAAATGATGACGTTTTACCAGAAGGAATGTGAGACAATTGAACTATTTTAAAAAATGCTTAACCTGGAAGTAGTTTTAGCTTTTTGACTTTATATTTAAGATAAGCAGAATATTCATATTAATCTTTCCACTATCAGATTGAATGTGCAAACCAATTATTCATGAAACTATGCTGTCTAGATGGAAGGCAGTTTTTCTGTCACCTTTGGAAATGGAAAGAGATGTACCTTTTGCCAGACCAACAATTAATATGACAATTATACCCTCCTTATGACTATGATAAAAAGCAAATCTCTTAAAAAAACCAAACAAACAAAACAACAAAAAAAAACAACTAAACCCTGAAAAATCACATTAGCATTTGGTCCTCTGTGTCCTTTGTTTTTCTTCTAGTTTTAGCATTTTAGTGTCTTTGATGGTAATAAAATATCTCTTTCAAAAAAGTCATTGTGCTGGATTAACAGTGTGTTGGTAAGTTACAACATGACAAGTAATAAGCTCTAATGAACAGCTGGAGTTGAAATGCCATATTTGTGAAAGGAGGTTTGACTATACCTTTGAAAAACATTAAAGACAAATAGTGATAGCAAAACCTAGCCTTAAATCAAGTAGGTGGGACAACAGCATCAGCATTTCTTTGGATGCTAGCTTGCCCTAGACTGAGTTTTGCTATCAGTGGGCCATTTTCCATCACTCTTGAATGCCAGGAGACAAAGAGATGAAGGAGGACAAGATCACTGAACATGATTGATTTTGCAGCTTTGAAATGAGCACAGCTATTAGATGTCACTGGTATTTGTGGTTGATACACACTTTTGAATTTCAGCCATATATACAGAAGGCAAATGGGAAAAATAATTGTGAAATCAATACATGCTGGTATCATGAATTGAACTATGATTAAAATAATGTGACTGTCAAATAGGTTTCTCTGAAAATCATCCACATATGCATGTTACTGGATCAAGACTTCAGTAGCCCAAACTTGTATTCCAGGAATAATTTTATGTAAAGAGGTCTCAAAGAAGAAACAGCTTGTGTATTATGCAAAGTGAATATGTGTTTCTTAGAGCCTTTTTTAAATTTATTTTTTTTGAACTGGGGATGGAAGACCCTACCTGGTTAATGTTGGAGTTGCAAAAGAAGCAGACTGTCTCTTGATTAGATTTAGCTGAGACAAGCAAAACATTTTTTTTCTTATCTTCCTTCTTGTATTTGCCTAGTTGAATATTTCTGCTCCCTGCATGGGAGCTGGACTAGAAGACCTTTAAAGGTCCTTTCCAAGTCAAACTGTTGTATGATTCTATGATTTATGACCACCACTTTATTTTTTAACCACAAATACAAGAGAAAACATTAGTGTATTATAAAATGGAATTGCTTGACACAGATATATAGGGCATAGAATTTATGGTAGAGAATGAAGTTCCCTAAGAAGTTATATATAAACTTGAGAGTATGTATGTTATTTTCCTGGATTTTATCATAAAGGGCAGGAAAAACATTTAACAAAGTGTAAAGACTTTATTGATATTGAAGAACAGTATAAAAGACTTCAATTTAATGTCTGAAGCCAAAGTAGAGCTAATGTGTTGGGGTCATTCAGTCTCAGTTCAGTACTGGAAGTAAGTTAATGTGTATGTTTTTACAGGGAGAATAAGATTTTGCTGGGTACCTACACTTTGTTGACACTACTAAACAGAAAATGCTATTGATACAGCTGAAGAAGTCAATATATTTCAGGCTATTATCAATTGATTGAGAAAGGAAGAAAATGAGTCCTAAATAGAATTCAGTATCTCAAAAGATAAACTCAAGCACTTGAGTTGAACAAATAAATTCTAGAAGTATGTGACTGATGAAGCAGAACTAGAATAAGAATTAAGTGATCTAGAAGTAATAATAAATGCTAGCAAGAAGATGAAACATGAAAGCAAGTAGGGTACTGGACTACATAAAAATGGGAATGAAATGTCAATTAAGTATAAATAACTCGGTTAAAATAAGAAAATTTCAGCTTTTACTGTTCTGGATCGAATGCTGACTGTAAAATACATAAGTATAATTGATTAAAGCTTGGATTTTGTTAATACTATCAGGCAACTATTTATAAAAGTAGTTACAGGTCTTGAAAAGTGTGGTTTAGTTTTTTTTAAATTCCTCAAATACATAAAACATCACAAGAAGTCTTTAAGGAATATATTCTTATAGATGAATAAGCATGAAAAGGTTAAGGCACATTGAATTAAACTACATATTTAGGATGAGATTTGCTTTTGTGCAGTTGGCAAACCAAAGTTACATGGATTACTTTCCATAGAAACTTTAAGAACAAGTTACATAGGTAAGAAAAAAATTACAAGCATTGGAGACATCAAAATTTAAATGTGTTTCTAGGTGTCAATAAGATTCCTATTGAAAGGCAAGGAAAATAAATAGTGATCAATGCTCCTTCTAGTTCAAACATCTTGATTTTTCTATTGTACAGGGAAAATTAGATCACAATCTGAATGTATTAATATGGCTACCCTATTGCTGAAATCAGTTTCTCTACACTGTACTACTTTGCTTAATGTGAATCATAGTTTTCTTAAAGCTAGAAAGGATTTAGAAACATCCTTGTTTCCTTCTGCATAATGGGCTCTCCATTCTCTGCTCATCTTCCAGGTTGAATGTATCTTTCTTGAAAAGCAGGTGACAGATTTGTACACGGTACTCTTATACTCTTCTGGTTTTTGTTGGAAATACCTCTTGCTTTTCTTTTCCACAGTTATGTGTACTTTTGATGTTTATAGTCATCTTTTGATTACATAGTATGCTCAGGCCTCTCTTCCCCTTTTCTTCCAGGTACCTATTACTGACATCCTTGGTTGTACATTAACCTGCACTGTATATAATTACATTCCTCCTTTTTTTTAGTTACTTCAGTCTAGAGTGTTTCAAATGGTTTACACTACTGTCTTTAAAGACTTTCTGTTCCAAAGTCATTATTTAAAAAATTAAGCAAGACCAGCTGTGACTGTAGTTAGCTGCTTCTACCAAAAAAAAAAAAAATTTTTCAGACCTATTGCTGTTGTCACTATTACTCATTTCTTCACTTAAAATTTTTAATGTCTTCCCCAGGTTAACTAGTACTTTCTCATGTGGGATGACATCAAATACTTTGCTAACATCTAGATGGATGGCATTTGAATTTTCTTTGACTAACCAATTGGTTGTCTTGTCAAAGAAAGATATCATTAGTTGGATTTGACCTACGTTTTGTAAATTCTAACCGCAATTTATAATAGAAACCTATTTTAACATAATTCAAACTATAATAGTTCCACTGGGCACTCCTATTAAAAAGAAAAGCTTAAAAAATCAATGAGGTGATTGTCATTAAAAAGCTCATTTTGAACCACATATATTACTCCAGAGACTGATATTTCCCGATTATAAAATTTAACATAACATTGAATTACAATTTTTTTTTTTTAAACCACCAGAACCATGCATGGCCTTAGGCAGCCTGCTGTTAATATGAAACATTTGTTCAGCTTTAATGAACATATTTATTGTATGATTTGAATGAAAGAAAGCATCACTTTTTACTTCTTAATTTTGGTAATGGAGTTTCTTTTTCTGTATTATGAAGTATAAGAAGCAATACTTATTTTGAGGAATGAGGCAAGTATACAAAGCCTTGAACTATTTACAGTAAGCTGACTTCATGCGTTTCCCTTCTCCTGCTGCTTTTCTTAAGTAAAACAGAAATTCAGGTTTCAAAGAAATAATTTATCCTTAGTCTACCTTTAGAATAGTGTAAAAAAAAAAAAAAAAAATCAGTTTTAGGTAGGAACTGTCTGATCTTAATCTAAATAAATTTTAATTAAAATTATTTCTAGGTTGCTTTACATAAGGCAACACATAAATTTAAAATTAAAATGTGAAAGAAGATATTCAGTAAGTAATTGCAATGAATATAACAGTGAAATGACATAGGTAGGAATTTACTGGTATCAGTTAGTATCTGCTTGACTCCTGTATTGTTCCACTTAAGTAATGCTACTTGCACCTTGCCAGGGAAATGTGACCCAAGAGAGCTGATGCCAAAGTTCTTTCCTGCTGTTTTGTGTTTGGGGTTGGCATTGGCAGAACAGATGATTAAAATAAGGCTTTTGATTTTAATTGCAGATCTTTTCTGAAAAACAAAAAAGCCCTTTTTTCTTAAATATTTCTCTGAATTGTGCACCTGTATCATGAGACTTATTATTAGCTTTTTCCTGTATCTGATGTGTATTATAACAAGCCTATAACTGCAGCAGCAACAGCTGTTGGAATTACCCATGTGTGCTTCTCATGACCTTTTGTAATTCTTTGATGGATTTGGGAGAAATTTTATGAAACTGCAGACGTGGTGTATGGTATTTTTCTGAGATCAAGGATGAATTGCTGTAATTTGAATTAGCTGGCTACACTCTTCAGCTGAAATGCAATTTACTTTAAGATACACACTTAATTTTAATGAAGATTCTTGCCTTGCCAGCTACTTTTGATATTGATTTTTAAGCTGGGACTAGGCATTTGATACAATAACGGACTTACGGGGTGGTCTGGGAGCTACATATATCAGGTTATTGATGCTGACTGTCTCTCACATTTGTTCTAAGGAAGCATTAAAAACATTGGATTTTTACCATTTAAAGAGTGGTGTGGTTTCCTGCTCTGTAAAAAAAAAAAATCAAATTTTGTACTTATTTCATAGGAAAAAAAAGTATTTTTGATCCATGTTACTTGTGTCAAAATAGTCTTCTCTTTATATGCACTAAATATGATTTTCAGTAAAAATTTATATTCTAATCTTGCAATAGATTCTGTATGGGGGAAAAAAGTTCATCATCTTAGGCTAAAAAGGGTTGTTTCTCAAACACTGCAGGTTCAGCCACATTGATTTTAACATGACCAAAACTGACTCCTATTGAGATATCCACTAGTATATGTAGGATTGCGTTAATTGGCACTTTGGCTGCAAAAGGTCCTTTGCAAGTCCAAAAGGTGTATCTAGACTGTCAGGAGGGCTTTCTAGTTCACCCCAAGTGCCTGGTACTTTAGTTTTTCTCACTGACACTGCATGAATTCTTTATTTTCAGTTTCCTTTCAGAGGGTACCCACAGGAGTGGACAGGCTAGTTTGCTCAAGGATCTGCACCAGAAAGACTTGGCATGGACTGCATCAGCATGTACTCTGCTGCAGCAGCTGTGGTCCCTCAAACACTTCTGTGGCACATCAGAGGGCATGCAATGCACACACTAGGCATTGTCATTTTGAACCAGCACTCTGCTGTGCTGGACATAGCTTCTTTAAGTATTTAATGCATTTTGAATGGAAAACGTGTATACACATGACATTGTATCTTAATGTCACAGAGACACTACAAAGGGACTAGACCAGATATGATCTCACCAAATGCTAGGCAGTGTGGAGATGACTGGTTTGTTGCAGATAATGCTGCCTCTGAGCAGTGTAGGCACAAGCCAGTGCATATGCATTGATCTATGGGCTGTTTTCTCTCCCTTGGGCAATCCACAATGATAATTGCTTCATTGGATAATTCTGACTGGAAGAGATGCCAGGAGGTCATCTAGCCCAATGTCCTTCTCAAAGCAGTGTGAGCTACAAGGTCAGACCAGGTTACTCAGGACTTTATTCAGTCAAGTCTGAAAACCTTCAAGGATGAAAACTACGCAACCTCTCTGGGCAACATTTTCCTTTGCTATAATATCCTCACAATCAATTTTTTTTTTCCTTAAAATAATTCTAAACCCCTCTTGTTTAAACTTCTGCTTTCTGCCTTTTGTTCTCCCCCTGTGCAGCACTGTGGAGATGCTGGCTCCATCTTCCTCACAGAATGGTTTGAGTTGGAAGGGACCTTAAAGATCATCTAGTTCCAACTCCTCTGCCCTGGGAAGGGACACCTTCCACTAGACCAGGTCACTCAAAGCCCCATCCAATCTGGCCTTGAACACTTCCAGGGACAGGGCATCCACAGCTTCTCTGGGCAACCTGTTCCAGTGCCTCACCATTCTCATAGTGAAGAATTTCTTCCTTATGCCTAACCTAAACCTACCCTCTTTCAGTTTAAAGCCATTACCCCTTGTCCTACTGCAAAAGGCTCTTGTCAAAAGTCTCTCTCTGATTTTCTTGTAGGCCCCCTTTAGGTACTGGAAGTCAGCTATAAGATCTCCCTGGAGCATTCTCTCCTTCAGGGTGAAGAACCTCTATTCTCTCAGCCTGTCTTCATAGGAGAGATGCTCCAGCCCTCTGATCATCTTCATGGTCCTCCTCTGAATTTTCTCCAAAAGGTCCATGTCCTTATGCTGCGGACTCCAGAGCTGGATGCAGTACTTCAAGTCATCTCTCACAAGGGCAGAGTAGAGGGGAAGAATCATCTCCCTCGACCTGCTGGCCATGCTTTTTTTGATGCAGCTGAGGATATGGTTGGCTTTCTGGGCTGCAAGAAAGCAGACCTTGCACTTGACCTTGTTGAACTTCATGAGGTTTGCACGGGCCCACCTCTCCAGCCTGTTAAGGTCCCTCTGGATGGTATCCCTTCCCTCCAATGTGTCAACCACACCACACAGCTTGGTGTCATTAGCAAACTTGCTGAGGGTGCAGTCTATCCCACTGTCCATGTTGCCAACAAAGATGTTAAGCAGTGCCAATCCAAATACTGACCCCTGAGGAACGCCACTCAGCACTGGTTTCCACTTGAACATCGAGCTGCTGACTGCTACTCTGAGTGCAACCATCCAGCCAATTCCTTATCCTCTGAGTGGTCCATCCATCAAATCCATGTCTTTAGACATGTCTTTAGATGTCTT
Organism: Ardeotis arabs; assembly: GCA_011801015.1. NCBI lineage: Eukaryota > Metazoa > Chordata > Aves > Otidiformes > Otididae > Ardeotis > Ardeotis arabs. The sequence goes on along the minus strand of JAAGAY010006754.1, from coordinate 43,832 downwards.
TAGAGACAAGGATGTCATGAGAGACAGTGTCAAATGCTTTGCACAAGTCCAGGTAGATGACGTCAGTTGCTCTTCCTTTGTCTACCAATTCTGTTATCCCATTGTAGAAGGCCACTGAATTTGTCGGGTACAATTTGTCCTTAGTGAAGCCATGTTGGCTGTTATCAATTACATCCTTATTTTCCATGTACCTTAGCATAGTTTCCAGGACAATCTGATGACCTACTTGTAGCTACTAGAAGTACCTCCAGGTGGGCTATTTGCATAATACAGTATTTATAGCATCTAATACTTTAAATTCCCTTTCACTCTCTTAATTCAGTAGTTCAAACCAATAAGTGATGAGTAGGTTTTTTTTAAAAAAAAAAAAAAAAAAATTTAAGAATTTTGAGTCTGATAAGGTTTGGGATAATTCTAAACAGCACAGTGCTATAACATCCAGAAGTAGACAAATGAGGATTGCCTGCTTGGCTCTACTGACAAGCAGAATCTATTATTGCTGACATGGAAGTACAGTAGCACAGTTATGTTGTGGCATCTGAGTTAACTTATTCAGGGCTATCTCCCTCTATAAAGTATTGAGCTTTTCTGATAAAAAAAAAAGTGCAAGATCAAAGTATGATTTAGGCAAATATGTCCTAAATTTTGTCCAGTATCAGAAATGAAAAAAATATTTCAATGTAAGGAAATTTTCTTCAATATATTATTACACTTCAAGGGGTGCTTGATTTTTGTGACAGTAGTAAGAGCAGTAAGGGCACTTTGTATTTTGCAAGGCATGTAATTATCAAATAACGTAAGCTAATCTTAACCATAAAATGAGGTATTTTATAAGATTAAAAAAAAAAAATCTTACCATCCTTTTTGCTTTGGTTGCAAATGACATTTGCTGGTTTTGTAGCTAATAGAATTTAATATATTTTATCCACTGTTGTGTTTTCCACCCAGATAACTTCAGAGTTAATGTCACTACATAAAGACATACATGGATTTGAATGATTTGCCTAGGATCTCATGGCAATCAGTGGCAGAGCTGGGGATTACAGTAATATAATGTTTGCTACTTCTGTACCTTATACACAGGAAACCTGTTATAGAAAACTAATTACACCAATTTGAATATTAAGTGGCATGATGGCAGTAAACTACTCCAAAGGAAGTATGTTATTTAGAAGGAAGTTGACAACCTCATGTATCACAAAACCTAATATATCACAATGGAATGAATAATGTAAAAGAGTGAATTATAGCATGCTCTCTTAAAGAATTGCTGCTGTTATATTATTTACATAATGTCCTCTATGCACATGTTGAACACAAAGTTTTTGCTATTCTATGCAGAATTGTGAGCTAATTAATTTTTATGCTGAGGGAATTTTGGCCATGCCTCAACACCAAGTAAGAGGTTGAAGAGAGTTAATAATAGGGCTGATATATCACTTTCTTTCAAAAACTGATAATCAGCAAAAAATGGGCCGTTACCAAATCATCTTTCAGAAAAATGCTCAGGGTTCTCTGCAAAATTTTTTCCATTGAAAGTTTTCAGAAAAATATTTATTTTTGTCAAAAACTTGGAAATGTATAGGAAAAAGTCATGTTAACAAAAGTTGTATTTTCCCAAACAATTTCTGTTAGAATATTTTGGACCAGCTTTTCTAGGAGGAGTTCCTTTGTATTGTCTGTAAACATTTTTAAATATCCACAGGCACTTTCATCTGGAACACCATAAAATAGGAAAAAATTGGTTAACTCTGTGATGTGAGGCTTTCTGTGTTGGAAGATTTTTTTTTTGTCAAAAAAAACCCTATTTTATTTTCTGTATTAGTGAAAACGTAAATGTCACACTTAAGCAAACTGAAATGAGTCATTACCACTCAATTCCTGGGAAGCAATATTCACTATTGAAGGGAGACTGTGCAAGGTCTGTCTTTAAATCTTTAAAATTTTATTCTAAACTAGCTTAATTAGAAGGCAAACTAGAACTGATGGTAGAGATCATGGAGAAAACTAATCTATGTTTAGTAGCTTCAATGCAAGGCCCACCTGACCCAAGGAAATTATTGTGGCCAATCCATTCCATTGCAATCAGGCTCTGGGGAAGGTTGTGTGCAGCCAGTCAGCAGTTCATATAGCACTGGGTAGTTCATCAGTACTCTGTGTGCCACCACTTTTTAAATGAAAACTTAAGAACGGGCCTTCCACCCAAGGAGCAGTCTTTTGCTCTTCCTCCAATTTTGACTGACTTCCTTGCAAATACTTTCAGGTTTTATTTCATTGGAGTATGCATGTAAGGATGAAAGGCTGTAATAAACAACAAGAATTCGTGTTCCATAATAAAAAACAAATGATTCTTCTGATTTCAAAGGCATATTGTACAGGAAAAGTAAAATAGTCATTGCCACCAGCAGTGGTCTGCAGGTACAGACTTAAAAGTAATTTTGGGAACTTATTAATATGAAATTTATACCTTAAACATTCAGGATCAGTCTGAGGTTTTTCAGTGACTTGGACTTTTTCTGCTTCTAAATCTTTCGTCATTTTTTCAGCCTCCCTGATTACTTTCTCAAGGTCTAAACATAAAATAACAATTATCTTATAAGTATATATGAATCATTTACATTCAAAGACTTACAACATTTTCTAAACTGATCTTTTTTTAATATTTCTTATTGAAACTCTTTATAGGGTAAAGGCATCCAAATAAAGAACATGAATTATTTTATTATTGTAATTGGTATGCATATTGCAATCTTATAGAAAATTTTGTTCCTTTCCCCAAACAATTTATGACCATATTTATGGCCTGTCTTAGCTCTCTTACTGTGACATGTTGTTTACAGACTTGTAAAAAAGTTACTAAACTGCTTCTAGATTACATTTTTTTAATCCGAATTTCAAAATCATCCCTATTGCTTATGATGACCTTAGACACAGAACCTTTCTTGGTTCCCTCTGTATCTTTTTAGTTTTTTCTTTTATAGTTTCCTGTGTATTCAACACATTCCTCCCAAATTTGTGTGTAGACCTTTTTTATGCATTTTGTATACAAACACACAAATGTCACTAAGGGGATAGTTGAATTTATAACTCAGAGGTTTAGTACCTAGGCCAAGTCTGTCTTTATCAGTCCAACCCACGTTGCTTGTTAAGCATTTGGATTTTAGTGACATTCTTTAATTATAGGTTAATAGGTTTTAAACAATACTTACACTGATTTTAAGTTCACTTTGAAATGCTAAATTCTCCATTGAAGTATATAACTTATCAGCGAAAGTAAGAATTTATTTTTCATATTCATAGCTTATGATTCAGCAAATGTGTAGACCTCATCACTGACATTTAAAATAAACCTTATTGAAATCTATAATTTTATAACCATGTTTAGAAGTTGTGTTATATAATGTATAAATATATTCAAATCTTATTTCTATGATTTCTTGAGAAAAATAACTCGACAGAAGAGATTTTTCAGAAGCATTTCTCAAGCCACAAATAATTATCATAACAAGTGATTGTCAGGCATACCTTCAAGTTTGCTTTGGAGAGTAAATAAATCCTGCTTTAGTTCATTCTTCTGCAGCTGGAGTGTATTTAAGTGAACATTTTTACATTCCATTGACTCAATTTCTAAGAAAAAATATATTTTAAACTAAAATGCATTGCAGTTTTAGTCTTCATTATATAATCTTAAATATTCTTAACTACTACTACTACCAATCTTCAGCTAGTCAAAAAGAACCTTAAATATAAAACTGAAATCAACTAAAATCAGTCATATAAAAACCAGTTGATAGCAAATTATAACTCATATAATGTACTTGTAACTATGAAAGAAAATTATTTTTTAAAGTTCTTTGATGTATTTTGTTGACTGTGCATAAGAAGAATGTTCTGCTTTAGAGTTGCTTCAGCTATAAAGGAAAATGACTTATGGAATAGGTGGTGAACAGACACCTCTCAGCAGGATTAAAAAACCCCCTTATTTTATTTAGTGTTATGGACATTTGAACCTGACCATTGACAGCATCTGGAATTAATTCTGATTGTTTCCCTGACAACTGGAGGTCCTCACATAATTTCCTTTTTGTGAGTTACTTAAACTTCTATCTTTAGAGTTGTCAGTGTGCTCAGGACTGTAGCAGACAGAAAGACAAGTTGTACCTCAAAAAAGCTGCAATTTAACAGGATAGAATCAAGACAGCAACTGAACCTAGAGGAGAATGTTAGTCACCTTTCATGTCCTACTGATAATTTGATCAGATCTGTCAGAATATGTGAAAATTAATTAAATTTAAGAAGTGATAACAAATGTAGTCTTTTTTAGTTGTAGATCAGAATCAGAACAACAGGAAATACAGAAAGAAAGTACTACCAAATACAAACTCAAACGGATAGTCATATTTCAGTAACCATATATCGGAAATCAAGAAATGAAAATGCTGCTGCTTGATGAATCATAGAATCGTGACACTGGAAAGGACTTTGAGGGGCAATCTACTGCATTCCTGCTCCTGTGAAGGCAGGATCAGCTGTACCTCTGTAACTTCTGACAGATGCTTATCTAACCTCTTTTTAAAAATCTTTGGTAAAGGAGACTCATAATTCCTTTGGTAATGTTATCTCCTCATACAGTGTGTTTCAGTTGCTCACTGTTCTTCTTTGAAAGATTTCTAAACAGCTGGTCAGACTCTCCCTTATTGTGGTTTACACTTGTTACATTTTTTTAGTTCACTATAGGTATGGAGAATATATTAATTTATTTTTTACGGAATCCTTTAACTGATATCCATCTTGCATCAGTCTTTTCCTTCATAGGTTAAATAGTCTCACTTCTTTAATTTTCTTTCACGCATTCTCCAGATCTCTGATCACTCTCACTGGCCCCATGTGGATTCTCTCCAGCTGGTCCACATTTTTTCTTGAAGTGTAACATTCAAAACTAGATACACAGTACTCCAGCTAAGAGCTTAACTGTTCTACATAGAATGAAGGATTATTTTGCATGTCTTCAAGGTTAGAATTATGTTTATGTCTCAGTATGGTGTTGGCATTCTGATGTCATTGACTCATGTTCAGCTTGTGATCTATGATGACTCCTATTTCCTTGATGAAGGATTGCTTTTCAGTCTGACCCTCTGTTCTGAGAAATTTAATATTCTGTATCTCAACTCAAAGATATAGCGTGGCAGTAAAAGACCAGTCCTACAAGACATCTTTGCATATAATTCTTTTGAAGCTAAGGAAATATACATAGCTCAATCATAAGTGATTATAATCATTGTACGACAGTGCACCTCTGTGCTGGTGGATATCAGACACTGGGAGCCACTTCTGCAGGTGTGCTGCTTCTCCTCATAGTCATAAAGGACTGAAGACAATAAGGAACAGAAGAGGCTTTAATTACGCTTGTGTGATGTGGTATGTCATACCACACACTCTCAGTATAGTGCTAAGAGGAAGTTCCAGAGAGCAATGGAATGGAATTAAAATAACTGGTTTGCACAGCCATATTTTACTGATTTGTATTCATTATCTAGTAATGCAAGATAAAATAATTTAATATAAGACTTACCATTTTTCAACAGAGCTGCCTCATTCTCTAAATCATTTATTTCAATCTTGACTTTTTTTTTAATCAGAAGATCTCTGTTACTGGTTAGTCCATACTCACTGTTAAACTCTGTCACTTCTTTAGTAAAATTATCTTCCTCTTCAGTCATTTTTCTCTTTGCATCTGTCTGAAAAAAAAAAAAAAAAACCACAAAAGGGAAAATTGAATGTTCAGATGAAAAAAAATGAAAGTCTTTGAGCTAGGCAGACTGAAACATGCTATTGATGTTTACCTTTAAATGTGTAGTATAAATGTAGTCTGTTTACTTTTCCTGACTTGTGAGAACATGAAAATGGTCTACAGATCTATAATTTTCTGTTGTTTTAACCTTTTTTCCTGATATATTCTTAATAATAAAACATTTTTAAAATCACATTATATTACAGACTTGTGCCAGCAGATTTTCTGTTCAACTCTTTACTGAAATCAGTAGAAAGTTCTGTTTAAAGTCGGTAGCATAGTATTGCCACTCCTTTTTTAGATTGTTATTAAATGAAATAAAGGTGGTGTTTATTCCTCTGCAGAATACAGACTTAACTTTAACTCCCTGGATAACTACCAAGAAGTCTATAAGTTGGTAGGAATTCATTGTTTCATTTTCTGGAAAAAATATTCTAAAGAGAAAGGCAATGTTAAATGGCTTTAAAAAAATCTTAACTGATTTCTACATTAAATAAAAAGAAATGACCTCTATATACAGGAAGAAAAAATGATAACCTATATATCCTACTTGACTCATTACAACTAAAAAAAACTTCACACTTCTTCAAAAGATATGTAGGTTCCATAGCTAAATAACTTTTCTGACACTTGTAATATTTCTTTTTTTTTTCTTTCTTTGTATACTTAGTATTGGGAATGCTTTGGATGCTGAAGAAATGTTACTTTAAAGGATATCTGCCTAAAGATTTAGAGTTAATAGTGGTGATTCATACTGAACGTTTAAAATTCAGCTCTGCTGATTTAAAGTACAAATATGTATGCAGAGAAGCCTACTCATCTGTGGTGTTTTTTGGTATCTACAGATCCAAGGATCCACAATGAAGTAAGAGGAGGGCAATATTCAGGTTAGCACAAGAGAGACCTGAAAAGCTTGTTGTCTGTATATGTTGCAAGTAGCTACTTCTTAAGAGGTGGTTAGGTGTGTCTAGCATCAAAGAGACTGTGTGGTATGTCAGGATTCCTAAAATGTGGTGTTGGCCTCCTGAGTTTTTTGATCCTTTTCAATATGTTTTATTGTGAATGAGGCAGTCCACTTTAAGATGAGACTTTGCCTATTTTTCTTTTACAAAGGAAATAATATGTCAGAATTTGAGTGCAGTTATACAACAGCAGACATTAGAAAAAGAAGTCAAGAATGTTAATCAGCTTTCTAGATAAACTGCAGCATACATTACCTTCGATCGTGTTTTAAATTAAAAGTGAGAATTTAGCTACTTTTACATTAAGTATGCTAGAGTAAAAAAAAAAAATTAAAACATTACTTCTTCCATATTGTCAAGTTTTAAAGCTGACTACTCTCATACGGTACAAAAGAGCTGTCTGAATACCGTAGCTGGAAACCTACAAAGATTTTAAGACAACTGCTTTTTTGATTAATAAGTTCTGCTTTCTGTTTTTCCAAGCTATCTTCACGTTTCTTCAGTATTTCTAAGTAGAACTGTTTTTCAGACAGATGCTGAACCTTGCAAAAGAAAAAAAAAAGGTTAAAGAAAAGTTATTGGTTTATTGTTTCATATACTTTGATATCGTACATAAGGATCTTGGTCCAGTTAAAACACAGCTGGCATAGCTGCTGGACTAGCAAAAGCATAACAGCTCTTCCCCACCCCCTTCCTCACCCCTGCCCCCAATCTTCCTTTTGAAAAGTATCCTTTCTTTAAAAGACACATTTAGTGCTGGTCCATCCACCTAAAATAGCATTTTAAAGTATTTGGTTTAGGAGAATTGTTTTTCAGGTTAAAACCAGGAAAAATTTATCATATAGGATCTTTTACCCAACATAATACATCAATACATAATACATCAACTCTGCAATGCTACTATTGCATAGGTGAAGGAGTGAGAGATCAGAGAATCATGGAATCATAGAACGGTTTGGGTTGGAAGGGACATTAAAGATTATATAGTTCCAAGCCCCCTGCCCTGGGAAGGGACACCTTCCACCAGACCATGTCACTCAAAGCCCCATCCAACCAGGCCTTGAACACTTTCAGGCATGGGGCATCCACAGCTTCTCTGGGAAACCCGTGCCAATGCCTCACCACCCTCACAGTAAAGAATTTCTTCCTTATGTCTAACCTAGATCTACTCTCTTTCAGTTTAAAGCCATTACCCCTTGTCCTATCACTACATGCCCTTGTCTAAAGAGATATGCTGATATCTTTTCTGAGCACAATTTCTATAATTCTTAGCCAAAGTAGTGTAACGGAAATCAGCTCATCGGTTAAAGACAGTTTGACTACAACTTGCCCCCCTCCCCTAAGCCCCAAACTTCTTTTGTATATAGTTTTATTTTTATTAATTTTGAACAGTAGTTTATCTAATAGAAGGATATGCTGTTCAACCATTGCATTTTCAAAATTTGCTGAAGAGTTCCTCTCAATTTTCCAGCGCTTCTACTGTATCATTGTCTAACCCAAGTTAAAGATATATGGTGAGATAAACTATAACAGCAGATAAATAGGGAAGAGCTAAGTGCTGAAGAGTCTTAAAGGATGAGAATCATTCATCTGATGAAGTGGAGAAAAGGAGGTCAAGAGAATGATTCGGACTGTAATACTCACAACAATGAGCAGGAAAAGTAAAGTTAGCAGAATTCCCCATAGACTGTAAAGGCATAGGGTAAGTATCAGGAAGTAAATTGAATAGTCAGGTTGATATCTGACTGTGTGTGCAGAAGCAGAAAAGACCAAATAATAGTTATATTACAGAGGTAAAAAGGAAAATATTGCAAAATGAAATAATGTAGATGATTTTGGACAGGGTACATCTGATCAAAAAGGAGGACAGTGGAATAAAATGCCCTAAGACTAGAATGTGAGAGGTAGAAAGGAAAAAACTAGATCTTTTCCTTACCTCTGTGTACAGCATGCTAAATGTCCAGGAAGTTCTTGCCTCAGAAATATTTATTTTACATATTAATTCAAAGAGTACATGATCTTTAGCACTGTATTTATATTACTGAACATAACTAGCTGCAGTGTAGTTTCTCCAACTGTAAGATGCTGAATTAATCTATGCATTTGCAACAGATTTTTTTAAAGAAATCATTCAGCCATGAAAAGCAAAATGCTGTAATTCGAGTTCTAATTACATGCTACCTGATTTTACAGAACGAAGGAAAAAAAAAAGTAGCATTTCCTAGGAACCTCTGGTTGACCACAGGCAGCCTCTGTGAAATAGATGTCAAAACACTTTTGAACTTGGTCTCATCTGCTTGGTCAGGCATAAGCTGCTGTGCATGCTCGTGCCTGAATGTGTGTGCTTATAAAGAAGTGCAGCTATTTGGTGCAGGACAAATTGAACAGCATTAGCTGAACAGCACTGTTTAATATTATTTGAATTACATTAACTATTGTAGACATATGTAAATTTAATTCCTGTACTGAAAAATAAATTACTTCAAATAACTTCAATAACTATACAATCTTTAAACCTAAATACAGTCTGATCGAAATGCATTTTCCCATTCCGCTTGTTTTCTGTATCATTTCCTATCTATAAATGAATCAATGTCAGATTAAGCAAGCAACTAAAATACATTTTTGTGGCCATCAGTGAGAATATTATTAATCCTGGTGGGTAAAGCACATAAGATTTAATTAGGAATAGTTCTTCAGCTCTTCCCATTAGTCATTTACAATAATGGCTCTACTCTTGGGACCTTCTATACCTACCACATAAACCTGGATTATAAATCATAACACATCAATAATAAATCAGTAGTATAAACATAAAATTGTGATGTTCATCAATAAATTTATGAGCAAGACTACAAATGACTCTAACAAGCAACATCCAGATATAATTGGTGTTGGTTAAATAAGTTATTATTTTAAAGCACTTCTGGGCTCTGAGATTGTGGCATGTGTAAATGCAAGCACATGAATAACTGCTTGCAAGATTATAGTCTCAACTTGCAACCAGTAAATATTTGTAAATGAGTTATCTTGCAGTAATGTTGATATTTGTTATCTATATTACACAGTCTTTCACAAAAGGCAGAAAAGCCTGGTTTTGGAAGTATGACAGTCGTGCCCCAAACATTTATTTTCACAACTAGGTGAGGTAATTCCCCAAAGGTTCTTGAAGATGGTTATTTAAGTGATAGGATACAACAGTTCTGACTTCAAAGGAGGCTCCATATGCTTTCCTGTTGTGCATGCACATTCAGCCAGTGCAGATGTTTAGAAGCACAGGGGATGATATTTAGATTTCATTCTCAGGCACAAGTGAATGGTTTTTTAAATCATTTTTAACCACAGGCATTAATTGTGAAAAGCTCTGCAAAACTTGAAACTTAATCTAAAAATACATCTGCAGTTTGGTTAAATGGAAAACATAATAAAATCTTAAAAACATAAATTAGATTCAGAAACTTTCTTCTGTCTTCGATGTGCTTAGAAAAACTCTTAGGCCTTATAAGCCCTACCTGTGAGCCCAGGCTTGCAGGAAGACATGTAGTATGCAAGTTAAAATACTGTGAAGTAAACACAGGGAATGTTTCTATATATTTTCTGTGAAGGGCTGTTAGTGACTGGCAGTGGGCAATGAAGGAATGGTTTCTGGCCCTCTGAAGGAAAGTGCTACAACAAGCTCCAGGACTGTTAAGACAGGGCTGCTCAGATGGTATGTGGACCCCAGCTGATGTCTGGGGGCTGTGCTCTGTTAATGAGCTCACCTAACATGGTGGTCCGCCCCCTGCAAAGCTTGATCTGCATAGCATGAGTGAGTTTGTGCACATGTACTGTCTCCAGTGCTTCCAGATTGTGGAAGCATTTTCTGGAAATGTTCCTGCCCCTAAGGTGAGTAAGTCCCTGAGCATAACCAGGGGCCAGCCTCCAGCATGAGATTGGTGACAGGGGAAAGATATTGACAAACCTTTTTCCACTACAGAAATTCACTGTGTAAGTTTCCCTCAATGCTGTGTTATTTGTTAGGTGAAGCATACTCCTTGAAAGTGTTTATGAATCTATTCCTGAAAGAATAGGTCATATATTTACAAATATAATGTATTTCATTATTATGTATACTATAAACATGCCTGCTTACCTTAGTTTCTAATTTCATTTTTGCAGTTCTCAGCTCTTCTTTTATTTGGTTAATTTTTTCATAACTTCTATTTATGTCTAATTTAGCTGCAACACAACAAAAATGTGCAAGAATGTGTGCTTAGATTGTAAAAATTACATTATCATAAAAGCACGCCATTGGCAAGAAGCAGCCAGCCCAGCTGCTTGCCAAGCTCTCCCATGACAGCAGAGCGGGGCCACCCTGCTTCTCCCTCAGGAAATGGAGAGGCCATTAAGTGTGGATGGTGCTGCCCCCAGACCATGGCGGCCATGGCACAGACCTTGTTGGATGAGGCGCCTCTTCTCCCCCGCCTGCCTCTCTGTGAGCTGTATTTGCTGGAACAAAGCATCCAGGTTCATTTCTGTCTTCTCGCGGAGTCTGTGGGCTCTCTGGGTCTTGCTGTCTTTGTGGAGGACTGGTTGATTAAAGCTGGGATGCCTTGGAGGAAGGTGAAGCTGGGCCTGGCCACAGCCCTTCCCTCAGTGCTCTGCACCTTGTCAGGCCTTGGCTCTGCCCTCTTGCTTCTGCCTCCCTGGGGCCAGGAAAGAAACCCCAAACCACAGAGGGAAACACCTGTGGTAAACGAGACACAGCTGAGGAGGAAGAGGTGACAGAGTGGGATTTGCAGGCTGGAGAAAGTGGAGGGGGGGAAGTGAACCTTGAGCAGAGGGAAATGTGGATGAGTGGCTGGGGGAGCCTACATGGGAAATGGAAACGAGCAGGCAGAGAGGCAGTACAGTAGGAGCAGGAGAAAGAAGGTATTTGGCTAGGCAAAAGGGAGCTGACACTCTGAATATTGTCAAACTTGTGCACATTTGTGAAACATTGGATCTGACTCAGAGATTTGATCAAATAGCTCTGATTATCTTTCTTTCTCTGGGACTATCCACTTTATACTGATTTTGTGTTGTTCAGAAACAGGTTTTTTTTTTACTCCTTCATTTTTTTATGGAGTGATCAACATCCCTTTTAAATATTGCATGTCTGCTCAGGTTTATTTGTCTTTTGAAGACTGATATCTAACCTTAGCGTTAAGGAAGTAGGCTAAAATCTGCTATCGTACAGAAGAAGATGGTAAAGCTGACTACATAAAATTTAAGTAACTGTGATCAGACTTAGCTGCATTTCACCATTAACATAAAATGATAATATTTCTCTTCCAGCTGGTCTCAGTAAGCAAAGATCATAACATAGCCTGTTGTACGCTCTTCTAGCATACCTGTGCATGAGCTTACTATGCTCTGAGCTTCTGCAACTTTCTGGTTTGTACATTTCTGGATGGTATACCTGCAAATGTAAATACCCAGTTGAAAGTACAATTCATATTACAGGGTTTGTTCCTACATCTTGAAAAGGATTAACTACATTCCCCACGGGGAAAACCTATGTGAAGTTGGCTTCTTTGCTTTGAGGCAGAAAAGGCCTGGAGGAATGGAACTTTATACTCTTCCAGCCTTTTTAACATTGAAAAAGATTACGATTATTGACAGTCCTGTCTTGTTAAAGAGTTTTCCTCAGAGGAGATACTGTCTTAGAATAGACTGAAGCAGCACGGTTCAGAAAATAGAAAGAGAAAATCTTTGACCGCAAGAAGGAAAACAATACACATGAGAGTACAAATGTCTTATTAGTGAAAAAGCTGTTCTTAGTAGAATGGAACTGAGAATTCTGGGAAAATGTTATGTTATAGCATTTACTACTTTAAAAGCACCATGTTATAGCTGATAGTGTGCTATAAAATGGTGTTTTTTCAAGAAAAGACATTGCTCTATCTGAGAAAGAAACTCTGGGTTCTGATGAAATTTAAAAACCTGAAACTAGCACAGTATGTTGCAGGAAATGCAATTATTTTTTAAAATGGAACAAAGTGCAACTGAGAGAGAAGAGTTCACAAAAGTGAGTTTAGAAAAATGTTTCAGAAGTGAAGCTTCCTACCCCAAAGGCCAAAGGAAAAGCAAATGAGTCAAACAGGAACATTGGGTGATTGAGACAGTCATTTTTTACACAGGTCTGATGAGTGAAAAAGTCATTTTACAAAATTCAAGAAAATGAACTGCTCTATCAGTGGATCAAGGAGAAAATAAAATGAAAAGCTTGCTTTGAAGTTTTTGGGACTTTACAGCTTTTGTGTTTCAAACTGAGAAAGCTGCTGTAGGCTGGGATAGTGTGCAGTGTCACTTATTAAAGAAACAACTGTGTTTTGTGGGCAGGGTGTTTCAGTGCCTCTAATTATGGCAAAGAAACTGATCTCCCTAGAAAGAAGAGTCTGGCTCCAAATATTCTCACTGTCTGAGAATGACCATTCAGTGTAATTAACAGTTCTGTAAAGATTCCTTCAGAACTGAAAAATTCAAAGTGGGACAAGAATTTGACATTAAGCTTCACAGCTTTTGACTCCTGCAGCTATTTGCCATGTGCTCAATTTTTACATGGCAAATAACTCACAATAATGACTCAGGATTGTATAAAGTGAACTATGCATGTGAAACATATACAAGTGTTTTCAGAATCAAGATCAAGGCCCTTACTTCAAAGGTGTGTACCTGCCTGGCTCCCATGGAAATGGATTAGATGGTATGATCCTAAATATTTAAGAATAAAAGTAAAATGTTAAATACCTTTGCTTGACTCCAACTTTTGCAAAGTGTAAGATCTTTTGTAAATCACTAGCTGTTAGAAAAGTTACTTTAATTTTATTCTGTCAGTCATATCAGTACATCCTAATCTTAATCTATATCTGTATCTTAATCACTGTGCTGTAATCAGGTAATGTCTTTCCAGTGTACTTCAAAATTAGTAATTGCCCTTTGTAATCAGGCTGCTGTGCTAATAGTAAAGTTTCTTCTACAAGTTTATTCTCTAGTTTGTGTAGGAAGAAGAAAATAAAGATTTTGTTTGTAACTTCAAGTCACTATAAAAATATTTATTAGCGTAATTTATTTCTAAATCACTTATGCTCAAATTGTTTCAAAAATTGTTTTTATGAAAGCCAAAAATGAAAGAGGCAAAGGTAAAGAAGTGGCAAGGTAAAGATTAGATGATGCAGTATGGCCTTCACCATAAAAAATACATAGTAGAAGCTAGAAATTATAGGATTATAGTTACAAATAGATTTCCTCTTTTGTTCTTAAGTACTCTTTTTTCCTTATACAAACTATACTACTTATGAAATGTTGTATTTATAGCAAACCTTCTTCCTAAGCTACATTTCTTTGGTCTTCCTTTGCTCTTGGTGGTCTTCATATTTGCCATCTATTTTTGCACTAACCTATTTCTACCCTACATGAAGGAATAAAGCCAAATTATTCTGTGGCATAAATTCACAGCTATCATTTTGTGTTCGGTGCTGTAGTCTGAGCTATACTTTACTGGGAAATAGTGCGCGTGTGTGTGTATATGTATATATAAAGACAGAAAGAGCACTAGGCACTTGGAATACAATGTTGAGCGGCAATGCAAATGGAGAGAGACCACAAATAGTGAGAAACCCAGTAATTATTTTGCATAAGTAAGCATAAAAAATAGCAGACTTATTCACAATTAATTTTGTAATGTGGCTTTTCAAATCAAAGCTTTAGCTCTACTATTTAAAACTTCATTGTTAAAATACAGCAAGCAGTGTAAAGTGGTAACATGTAATAACGTGGTTTTAAAGCAAATCAAGAACATTTTGTGTGGTTGTTCTCCCTCTCCGGCTGGCCACCCATTGCACCACAGGGGAGGGTGGAGCTGTTCTGCCTCTTCCGTTGCTTGTTTCCTGCCTGGGCTGGATGGGATGGGGGGAACACAGGAACAGCACAATAACCACTTGCTGGTCTCTGCTTGAATGTATTTCAGTTCCTAGTAATAAAAAGAGAAAAAAAAAAACCTCAATTACTTCTGAAAACGTAGAGCTGGACAGCAGAGAAGAGGAATATTAAAATGCAGTAAAAACCTATGATTTATGATCTATCTCTAATTTTGTGAGGAACACAGGTTAAACACAGTCTAGTTATTATCTCTGGAAGAGTGAAAGCAAACTGCTAACCCACAGGCTGGAAGCTTTCCATTTCTAGTAGACTGCTCAGCAAGGGACTCACGAATGGACAGCCCATTTCCTCCTTGTAACAGGGAGGAAATAAATGACAAAAATTCATATAATAAAATATGAAATAATGGAAAATGTAGAAATAAATCCCTGGCAAATTATACACAAACAAATACAGAATTTTTCTCTGTGGCCCACATCCCTATTTGTTTGGTTTTTCAGGTGACAAAACTGTGAGTTAGCGAAAAGCCATGTGTGTTCATAACGTATTAAAAAACACTAAGAAGTAACTTGGTACTTCTCCTAACATGTCTGGCTGCAATAGAGAATTAGCTATACTCTTTTCCACTTTGGTAGGAATGTAAATAACTTCACAACAGATGTTCTTTATAAGGACAGAGCCTGCTATTTGCATTGTGATATCTCTGAGTCTTATATCCAAGATTTTGTTTAATTCCATCTGGAAAGGCTTCATTGGATCCCTTTGGGTTACAAAAGCAAAGATTACTCTTTTATGTTTTTAAATCTAAGTTTTCTGTTGTCTTTGGTTATAATAACACAATAACTGCTTTCTTTGCTGATTAGTAACTGTGCTGTTATATAGGTATCCACGTCGTTCCTTTCTAGCATTTTAGAATCTTAAATATATTTCAGTTGTCTCTTTTACTGGATCTAAGAGTCTATCCTAAAACCTTTTTACTCTAGTGTTCTGTAGTAGTTGGATAAGCGACAAATAAGGCTCTCATTTTGAAACACTTATCAGAGCTCTTATTTATCTTGGCATGATCGTAGTAACTTGTCTAATGGAGAAAGAATTTGTCAGATCTGGACTGCATATCACAGTACAAAATAATGCTTTGGATTTACATTTTCATATTGTAAATTGTCTTAATTATTTGGCTGGAAAATTGCAGTTTGCTTTACATCAATACTGGTTATCACCAAGTTGGCACCCAGTGGAAGCTACAACAGAAACAGTGTAAAAAATACTTTTTAGATTTTAGTTGTATCTTCCATTTATAAAATAGATTATTTTTTAAATTTTGCATTGATAGAAATGTAAATGAATTATCCATTATATGGTAATGTCTTATAAGATGATGAGTGTCATTAAATCTTCTGAATAAAGGGTTGTTAAAGAAGCATTTTGACAAATGAGACTTTCATGCAAGAGATTTAATCTTGTATTGAAATACATTTTAAAAAATCTGTTGAAAATGCTTCATTTCAATCAGTTAAGTATGGTATCTTTCCTATAAAAACATAATGCTAGTATGCCAGCTTATCTCTTTTTGTCACATAAATTTTATCTTAATGATAGAAAAATCTTAATGGACACTGAAATATAGAAAATAATAATTTCACAGTTAGTTCATCAAAGTAAAAAGAAAATATATCTTTTTATTTCAATTGCTTCTCAGAAGTTTATATACAATGCTCCTAAATTACTAGATAAGCAGATGTCATTATTTCTTCTAAAATATTTCAGGAGTTTTAAAAATGTTCCTTTGTTCTTTAAGCTCTATTTCTACTTGATGCTGCACTTGTAGGAAAAAGAATATGTGTAGATGACTGAAATGAAACTGCTTTATTGTCTTTATTCATAACAGGAGTGTTATTTAGTGCTAACTTAGATAACTGTTATACTTTTGCTGTATGCATTAAAGCCAGATGAGTTTCTCTGCATGCTCAAAATAACTCTCATACCAAGAGTTGTCCATTACACTTTTAGGCTTCTCTGCTAACAGTTTTCATAAGATTAGTTTTACGGTTCCATCCATGTTTCTGCTTAAAAATATGACAGTTTCCTTAGACGTTTGGAAAACTTGGATACATGCCCATGGCCTGAATTAGGCAGCAGCAGAGATTATTCCACATTCCTTGTAAGTGCCCAAACCAAGGAAGTACTCCCTATTTGGGGAAGGACTAACTCAGTTTGACTAAAACATATATCCTGAATCTGAAATCCTGCTTTTAACATAACTATTGAAACTGCATGGTCTCATAAAACCTCTCACCAAAATTGGACCAGACGCTATTTTTTAGTGACAAACTATTTTGTAAGAAAGTTCCCAATTCTAATTCTTTATTCAAGAAAAAAAAAAAAGCTGTTGTCCCCACTTCTTCAAAATAAACTAAACAGTTTTCAGAATACTACTTTCCTCCAGAATGTTGTGGAAAAGGTATGTTCTGCCAGGTTCTAGCAGGTTTTAAAAGCTGCTTTGTAAAATCCAATCTAATAAATAGATCTCCATGAAATGGTGCCCTCTATTTTCTTTACAGCCCTTTGTGGCCAGAGGAACATATTTAATGAAGACTTAACAATGATAAATAACACTATATAAACTTAACTGCCTATTGATACAGATATTATGCTGTGATTTAATCTTTTTTAAAGATGACATAAAAAAAGAAAACCTATAGTTGTGCTTCTATCCCTTCCATATTCCTTCCCACCAATGCTTCTGGAAGATTAGCTATCTTTAATCCTGAAATTTTCAAAGGCTTCATGGCACACATCTGCATACATATGTCAGGACTCAGCGCATAGGCAGGATAATAAAAGCATTAAATTCAAGTAAAGTATAAAATCACAGCTGCAGTAAGCATGTATTATCAATTGTGCCATATTCATAAATTAATAATTTGCATTGTATTACAGTGACTTCTTTTCAGAAGCATTAAACATGTCTATTCCCAGATTGTGTGAAAAGTATGTAAATAATTCTTGTGGATTTGTCTTTTTACAGCTTGTCTTTTTAGAAAGAAGATAAGAGAAGCAAAGTGGATTAGAATAAATAGCAAAAATGTTGCTTCCTTTAAAATAATTGCATTTTTCCTATTTCGAGAATTAAATCAGAATATTCAAAATACCCTCAGTAAGCCAGTTCTTTGAATACAAAATTAATATCCATAGATATTAGATGAGTTTATAAAAATGAATAACACATTGTTTTCATATGTCTTTTTGCATATGTTTTGTCCTGTTCTTCTTTCTTTTTAAAAAAAATCATAGCATAACTATGCTGCTGTTTATGGTGTTTTTAACCCTCCTCATCCATTGCTAAAAGAAATAAACATAACTTAAGTACCAGTTTAGAAGCAACTGTTGTTGATTGCAAATGCTGTTAAATCTTCTAGTTCTGCAAAAAGAAAAAAAAAAAATGTTCTTTAATCAAAGGACTTAATGATGAAGAGCCTGATGCACACAGACATTCATATATTTGTAATCTTTATTTATAGGAATAATCCACTAGGACGTACTGAGAAGATGACATAATCATAGGCGTGAAGGGCTGAAAAACACAGCAGGGGATTGTCTGCTTTAACTCTGCAGTTAGGACAGAAAAACCTCACTGGGGGCTGCCTGACTTACAGGGACAGGGAACTGCTGCACGTGCAGCACTGTTCTGCCAGGCCTTCCTAGCAGACTGCTGTCCTGCCTGCCTCTCCCTGTCCTGTGTTTATTATCTAGAGTAAACACACCCAGTTTCTCCACCCTTTCTGCATCAGTTGTATTTTCTTACCCGTCTTTGGTTCTTTCCCCACATTCTCCATCTTTGGTGTTCTTAGATTCTTTTCTGCTGGGCAGCTTCTTGGCCAGGCATTCCTTTTCCTGCATGTGTGCATTAGATTTCTTGTCATTAAATGCACCATGTTGCTCTTGCCCTTAGTGAATATTCCATATATTTCCCATTTGTCATGGTATTCTGAATTCTGATTCTTTCCTCCAAAACACTCTTCCCCTTTTCCAGCCTCCATCCCTTCCTCAATACTATATATTGAGTTGCACACATTTTAAAAGTGCATTTTCTGTTCCATCTTCCAAGATGTTAAAAACACTGATTAGAGCTGTGTGCGGCTCAAACTTCCGTGGGATCCCTTTTGTGAAGTCCTGAAGGGTAAATAATTGAAAACTATTCACTGAGAGCAAGTTTTCAATTGGCTACGCACTCTGGTAACCGTAGAGTACTGTAGATGATGCGAAGATCAGGACCATGGTTGGGCTGGTTCGGACCAAAGGAGTACCTAGCCTCTCTTCAAGAATGGCCAGCCTAAGGGAGTGTAAGAAGAAAATAGATATGAGTCTTCCCTCAGTGTGACCTTCTATTTTGCAACACTCTGGATTTAGAAAATACTCTACTCGTAAGAATATGATATAACACTGTGAAAACCCAGTGTTGGTGTCAAAGTCCTTTTATCAAAGTCAAGGTACAACACATTCACTGATTCACTTTCATCCTTTCAGCCAGCCACCACATCAGGGAAGGAGGTTAGTGTGACAAGATTTGTTCAAGACAAATCAAAGTTGACTGGTGTTTTATGTTTGTTTATTTTTCTTTCAAGTATCTGTAGTTTAGTTATTTAATAATTTGTCCTAGTACATTTCCTAAAACTTAATCTTCCTGGTGTAAAATTCTGCCAGAGAATAAAGACAAACACTAAGATTAGCCAGTCATATTTCTCTTCCCAGTCCTCCATGAATTCTTTAAGATAGGCTCTAGCAATTCAGAAATATCTTTGAATGATTCCTGCAAATTTGTAAGCTGAAGAGGATGAGGTGTTCAGCATGAACACACCTAAATACTTAGTAAATTCTTTCTATATTGTGGCCAATACTCCATACTCCTTGTTGAAGTTAGTGTAGTTACACATCAAGACAAAATTCAGTTTTCTGGAGAGCGCTGAAGGAAAAATGGGATATAAATTTATCAGTGTTCTTAGTATCAAACTCCACACCCTTTCACAATTCATAATGGTTCTTCTCAAGAGTGATATAAAAATATCAGCATGGCCAAGAACTTAGCTGAGACGGCTTGCACAATTAAACCAAATACAAAATGGTTTGTCAGACACATTAGCAAAAGGGAGCACAGAAGTAGGCAGTAAGGTAACACAGCATACCCGGTATGAAATGGAGATTAACTACAATGTAGGTATGATTGAAATAGCAAATTAATATTTTTTCTTATTTTTCAGCGGGGATAACATAATGACTAACAATAGTAAAAAGGTGCTTAAGGGAATGAAGACAGAGCAATGGAAGTTTGTCAGTCAGCCATCCGCCAAACATAGCTTACTTACTGTGATGAAATGGGGAGGGTTAAACAATACCTGTTTCAGGGCACTGAAAGAATCTGCAAATGCCAATGCTGACTTGCACAGAATGCATTTGCAGGGATTATAGGTGCATCTGTTTGACTCAAGGCTAGATAAATACAACTAAAGAATTGTATTCATAAAAGGGAAAAGAGATGGTCAAATAAGACACAGACATGGTAGTTTGACCTCAACACCAAGCAAGGTCTTAGAGTAGATTTTGAAGGAAAAACTTATCAAGGACCTGGAGGTAAATGGAAAGTGGGAAAAAAAAATACAACATGATTTTATCAAGGGCAGATCATATCAGGCTAACTTAATATCTTTCTTTGATAAGGTAATTGTCCCAGAGAAGAGTAATGCAGTAGACCTAATCTACCTTGATCAAAATAAGGCATTATGTTCTTCCCTGTGGGAAATTATTTAAGGTGGAGAAGATTGGCTTCAATGCAAGAATTGTAAGGTGGAAGAGGAACTGTGTAAAGGGTTATATTAAAAGAGGCTTCTGTTAGAAATGAATATATTAAAATGAAAGGAGTTTGCTAGTAGAATTCCTCTAGGACTGATCTTGGGACTGATTTAAATAGTATTTTTTCAACTTGGTAAAAGTAGGAGAATGGCACTAAGAGATGGCACAAAATTGGAATATGTCTAGCATCTCAGGAAAAAAATAAATTATCTTATGGACTGACAAAATGGAAACCTAATAGTACAGAAAGTAGAGAGTGGTTCTTGGAGATTAATCTAATGTTCTTTTAGTACAAGCTAGGGTCTTGATAATTGCTGGTGATAGTAAAAGGAAGAGGTTTAATGCATTAGTCGGCTCATGGTGACTATGAGCCATCATTGTGTCATGGCCATGAAGCAGTTGCAGGGTATATTAGATGAAGGATTTTCAGTGAGGATAATAAAGCGTTAATACTGCTTTACAAGGCATTGGTAAGCCAACTCTCAGAATATTGTTTACAGTTCTTATGACCCACATTGATTCACAGCAGGTGCAGAGTTGGGATGGTTAGGGGAAAGGAGTACCTATTTTTTCAGCTGAGATGAAAATAGCTTATCTGGCAAAACAAAGCTTGAAAGGGCATATGGTTACATCTTTATAAGTACATGTGGGGGTAGACGTGAGGGAATAAGACTTTTATGTTAAAGGGTAACACTATTTCAAGATTAGATGCATACAATTATGAATAAATGGGAAATTTAAAAGAAGGTTCTTGGCAAACTGTGCAAAGCTCTGGAACAGCTTTCCAGACAAGGTCATGGAGGTGGGGACCTGAACTACTTCCAGATGGAAATTTATAAATTAATGAAAGGATATGAGTGACATGGTGAAGTGATCATGAGTCAGAATATAAATACAATATAAAGTTTTGGATGGTTACTGACATTGCCAGAGAAGTTTAATGGGAAAATTATTTAAGTACTTTACTTACATGGTCCCTAAACAGAAATGTTTTTAATGGGTCCATGTGCCTGTTCTTCTATTCTCTGCACATAGCAGGACTTTTATGTTCCTTCTTGGTGAACAGTATAGGAGAAGAGGACTGCCCTTTCTTAAATAAGATTGGCAGCAGGTGAAAATGGAGCAGTTGGTTTTGATGTGAGGTGTTAAGTGGCTATAACATGCTTATGTGCTTTGTAAGCTTACATGCTAAGGGTTAAATTGATCACCTGATTGGGATCAGGAACTAATTTTTCTCTAAGTTGTAGTGGCTGGGGTTGTGGAGGGTATTGTTTTTCTTTCTAACATAAACTAGCTGGAATGGGATGTGAGTTTTTACCTTGTGAAATACCTGCTCTTGCAGAATGCTAAGACATGGCTGGTCAGGCAGTCTCATGACTTTAGTATCTTCTGCTGTCTTCTGACACATTGGTGCTTTTCAGCCTTTTATTCTCCTGAGGTACGTAGGGGTGTGACTATGATGTAGGACACTATTTCGGTATGCTACAAGACTTGATTCAGTGCTTACTCTTTCAGATCTTTCTTTCTCTGAATAAGAAAATCTTTCTTTTTTTTTTTTTTTGAGGTAGCATTGACCTGAATAAGAGGCAGTCAAGGATACTTCATATGTATTGGTAAGTTTTGAAAAATAAAAGGTTGATCATTTTTGTGGACCAGATATTCCTGAGACCTTACAGCAGAAAAAGTCCTTTAATTGATTATTCTAGCTCAAAGAATTTTTAAAACTATTTAGAGGATATAATATTTTGTTAACTGGGATTCTCAGGGCTTTCTAGCTTAGGTATTTAGGGCCACAAAGATGATAAGAGGGATGGAGCACCTCTCCTATGAGGGCAGGCTGAGAGAGTTGGGGCTGTTCAGCCTGGAGAAGAGGAGGCTCCGGGGAGACCTGATAGCGGTCTTCCAGTACCTCAAGGGGGCCTACAAGAAAGACGGGGAGAGACTGTTCAGTAGGGCCTGTTGTGATAGGATGAGGGGTAATGGTTTTAAAATAGAGGGGGGTAGATTTAGATTGGACATTAGGAAAAAATTTTTCACCATGAGAGTTGTAGATCACTGGAACAGGTTGCCCAGAGAGGTGGTGGATGCCCCATCCCTGGAAACATTCAAGGCCAGGCTGGATGGGGCTCTGAGTGACCTGATCTAGTGGGGGATGTCCCTGCTCCTTGCAGGGGGGTTGGACTAGATGACCTTTGAAGGTCCCTTCCAACCCTAACCATTCTATGATTCTATTCCACTAACATGCTTACGGATGCCTCATCTTGTTACAGCTGAGGTTCATCAGACTTTATAAAATCCATTTTATAGTTAACTACAGTCACATTGTTTTTCCTCCTGATTTGGTTTCTTGACTACTACTGCCTGAAAAGAAATACTTGAAAAGTTAAAGTGATAGTGCTTTATCTCATTAAATGTGTAAGGAGTCTATGGCAATTAGGCTCCTAACTCATCTGTCATAGTTAAGTGGATACAATTAGATGGGATGTAAATGTATCATATTTATAACATTTAGTTCTAAAGATTGCTTTTTATGCAAATATGCCACATGGGACATAATGGTGTTAAAAATCTACAAGGTGAGTCAGAGTGAATTATTGATATATCTATGCTTGCAGTGGCTATGCTGGCATCTTTCTTGCCACTAATGAAAACAAGATACTCAGTTTATCTCTGTATCGTTTCTTGAATTCTGAATAAGTGCAGTTTCTTGAATTCTGAAATTGTGCAGTTTATTTCTCAACACTTGTATGGTGGTATCAATTTATCAGTTCTGTGATGTGGTTTGTCTCCTGCAATCCAGGAAATAAGAGTTTGAAAGTTTTTCTTAAAGCACAGATTACTAAGTGGCAGAATGATCTGCTGCTACTCAGTCTGTCCCTCCCCTTATGTTCCTTGTCAGAGAAATAAAATAGATTCATAAGTCAGGTCAAGTCTAGTCTGTATCCGTTTTCTTGAGTCCTATCTTGACATACTCAGATAAATCATATTTTGGTGAAGAGATGGCCTGTAACATTTATAGAAAATGGATGTCTCTAAATCTGCCAGTCCTCCAAAATCCTTATGTGGCATTTGCTTTGAATTAAGCAAATACTTAGTTAACTGCTAGTGATGCAAACAGCAAAATCGCCAAGTTAGTTTTTCTTTGTTATTCATATCACTGTCTCTGTGGAGTCCGGTGTTACAAGCCATGGAACCTTTTAAGAAATAGGTGGCAGTTGCACGGCATATGTAACTTCCTAAATCCAAACCCCTCATACATGGAGAACAGTTACTCCCATGCTTCAGTCCCTTTTGGCTACCATCTGGAATAGCAATAAAATAAAACTAACTCTTTTTATTATCATCTTAGGTACATAAATCCAGCTGAAAATAGTTTTTGGTTTTTTTTTTCTAATAAATTGTGTTATTGAATTTAAGCTGGAAAGCTTCTGCTGAGTCATTTTAAGTTTGCTCATTTTAAGTTTTGTTTAGAAATACAGGATTTCTGAAGCCAATTCTTTCAGAGTGTTTTCATTTTAGCTTTTTAAACAGCATAATACTCTCTTATGACCCCCCACCCTCCCATTATTACTGCTGTCTAAGTTACAGTTATCAAGTGTTTATTTTCCTTTTATGTCACAGGAAAACCTTGATACATAAATCAGGATTTGGGATGCCTTTAGGTTCCTGATACCAAAAAAAGTCCTTCTGCTAAATAGACCCCAGTATCTGCTGGCAGAAAGTTAATTACCTTCTTGTTCTTTTACTTGTGTGCTGTACGTGTGTCCCAGATGGCCTCAGCCTGAGTAGCAAAGTGTCTAGCCATCTCCTTTCAAAGTCCCTGTAATTTATATTTAAAAGTCCACTCACATGATGGAAAATGAACTCTGCTATGTATAATTGAAGAGGAGTCAGTACAATATTTCAGTGTTCATTTTAATTGCCAAGATATTGTGTTTCCCTGCGAAAGTGTTGGATTGAGATCTTGAAATGCGGTAAGAATACAGTGATTTGGGTTGAGGGAGAGAGGGAAAGGAGAAAGGCTGATCTCTCTGAAAAGCCTGCATTGTTAGGAGCTCTCAGAGCACATTGTGCAGAGGTAGAGTAGAGGCTAGAGTATTTGCCCAGGACAGGAAAGTTTTGATCTTATTCTCTCGCAGCACTAGGGAATGAAAAATCTTTATTTCCTAGCATATTACCAGCCAATTAGAGGTAAATTCAATAATAGTATTAGTCTGAATATAAATTCCTAATTAAAATATAGTTCTCACTTTTAACTCTGGAAAAGTGTACAGACCCAGGCTCCTAACAGATTCCAATTGTATTGAGGAGAGGAATATATTTTTTTTTAATTTTCTCTCCCAAGGAGGCTTTATTTTCTGGTTGTCATCTTATTTTATACTACTGGATTCCACTTGTGCCAAACACACATCTGCTACTCTGAAACAGGAGTCAGCAGTAACTGCTGTATGCTGCTTCCTCTGAGTCACTAGCAACTCATGGTTATAGAGAAATGGCTAGTATTGTGAAGGAAGAGAAGGGAGCGGATCTTTGAGGGGGGTTTCTAAAAAGCACTAAGATTACGAGTCTTAACACGGAAGTATTGGCATAGGACTTCAATTTGAGATAAACTATAGTCTTCCTTTTGATCCAGGATCAGAGTGCGCAGTTCAAACAAAGCACAACAACTGATGACAGTATTAAAACCAAAATGTATTTCAGTAGTTCAGGCAGATGTTGTGGCTATCTTATGTGTTCACCCTGGTAATACTTGTAGGCTTTGCCTAAATGCAGGTCTATTATATGCCTGTATTTTGTTAGACTAACCTCTGGAGTTTATACAAACAGATTTTGAAGATGTTAGGCATTTCTCCAGGTTTTCTAGATATCTGGTGGTCTTGTCACTGCCTCATGTAACTTCTAGGTATCTGGACAGCTAGGATAAATGGTTCCTGAGCAGGAATACATTGTGTGGTGAGTCCAACATAAAATTTACTTCTTAAGAGCTGCATTTGCACAGCATAGGCATAGATACTCTTGTCTTTTGAATCTTACATAGAAATGTGTTGACCCTGCTTCAGTAAAGTGGTTTGCAATATAACTCCTAGTTCTTTCTCATCTTTAAAATTTTAGACTTCTCTAGAAAATCTGACCTTTCTCTAGTCATTACAGAAATAAAAACATTCTTGAGTGGCTTTAAAAGTACAGTAAACTCAATTGAGTAAACTCAGTTCAGCAACTGAGTGCTTTATAAAGGTACCACTTAAATGTTTAAAAAAAAATCTTGTGCAGATAGCTTTGACAGTCCAGTCACACAATTATTCAAACCATGAACACTATTCTATTAGTTCTTTATCACAAAGCTCAAAGTAGGACCTTGTTGGCCCCCAACCACTGAAAGATTTCTGTTTGGGCATATTCTTCGTTTACTGGCCGAGCCTGGGCTAGCATTGTAAACCATGTTCAGAAAGGTAGCCAGGGAGCCTGCATCAGTTTGCCCTCTCTGTCTGACCAGTACTTGTCATCTTGGCCATGAAGCAGACAGCTGGATATATTTAGGCCTCCCTGTCATGTCTTCATGTTCTGGTAAGCATCTTCCTATCTCAGTATGTCAGAAGATTTTTGGATACCAACATCTTAGCTGGATTCAGAACTGTAACCAAGTCCAAGTCTTTTTACCGATCTCTTCAGCTATTCTGTTTCACCTTCAGTTCAGGATTTATTTACTCAGGACTCTTGCTAGTAAAAAATACCACTTAAAGATGTTCAAAGGAGTTAAACAGACTTAGGGAAGCTTCTATGTGCTTGACACTTCTTGTAAACGTTTTTAGTCAATATTCATCAACTGCGACATTACACATAAAGTGGAAATATTACAGAAAGATTACTTGTGGTTATTCGTAGAAATCTTGCAGGAAGAATGCTTTTCGTTCCTCTAGGGGAGGAAAAATATTACATTATCTTTCTGCAGGGATTAATTTTTTTCCTTTTTTTTTCATGGGATAAAAGATGATTGAAAAACTAAGTTAATTTTTTTCACAGTTTAGAAAGTTCTAAACCTCAGTTTTAAATTAATATTGATGGGGCAGTCAACACATTTTCAGCTTTCCTTCAATACAGTGCCTCTGTGCTGAAGTGAGCTATTTCAGATGTCTGAAAAAGTATTGCTTAATACCTGTAAACACTGTCAGAAATCAATAACTTGGAAATCTGTGCCATTTGTACTTTGGCATATCACTTTAATTCAGTCTGTTTACAGTAGAATAAAAGTGAGTATGAACAATTGTCACAAAGCACATAAATGTGTTCAATATATAATTGTAGAAAGAATATAATTTTGATATTTAAAATATTAACTGTATCTTTACTGAAGCTCTGCAAAACAGTGCAAATTCAAAATATCATAGGAAATAGCATTGTTTTGCTGGTTACATATAACCTGTGGATAGTGACCACAATCACATTAAATATTTTTTCATATGGAAAATATTTTAAGAATTTATAAAACATACAATTAATGAAGAAAAACACATTTTCAAGATATTTTAAGTAGGCAAATGATTAGCAAAGCAGTGCTGTCAATAACATGAGCTTTTAATATTAAGACGAGCAATGCGAAAGAATTCCAACTTGTGTTTTGACAAGAAAAAAGGATGCTGAATTTGAGTGTTGTATTTTCCAGTTGACAAAGGCAGCTCTCTTGAAGTTCAATTTTCATATTGCACAGATGTCTGCATCTTGAAGATGAAATTTACTTACTTTTGTTTTAGAAACGTATGGTCAGCTCTAGGACTTTGATCACTTATCTGTGGAGCCTGTTTAGTGATAAGGGGATGACTGTATGCATTTTCAACTAAGACTGTGGTAATGCAGTGAAATACATACCTGGGGATGAACAGCTTGCTTCTTTCTGCTTCTCCTTGTGCTCTCCAGGTCTCCAAAAACTACTGTGGCACAGCTAATTATTTCAACAGCAAATAATTTAACATGCCATCACTTACCAGTTTTGTCTGACATTTAGTATGACGTTCTCTCTCTCAAAATGTTTTCACCAAAACTGTTTGATTCTAATGTTATAGTAATTTACTGCAGTTTTAGCCAAGACTGTAGCCTCCTTTCTGCCTCTCTGAACAGTGTTAAAGTAATGCCTGCTTCAAAGCATTTACAACATAAATAGTAAAAAAATGGAAGGCAATTGTGATTACCCAGCTTAAAAGACAAAATCTGAATCTCAAAGATCTAAGGATATATTCCAGGGAAATGCACAAGTTTCTGCTCATGAGGATGTCATGGTTTAGGTCAGGACAGACTAATTGTATTTATGAATTGCTACATAATAAACAAAACTGTGAGGTATTATTCTGTGCATTAATAGTCACTCTGTCACAGAAGCCACAAATATCCAAAGTTATAGGAATGTGGTTAGCTCTGCTTCCCCTTTCCTTGCTGATAGGAGCAGCACGTTATGTGTGGCGGTTGTGGCCTTGGTCCCAGGCATCCCTGGAGGTCTTCTGTAGTCAGGTATCCCTGATAGTTCAGTTTTGCTGCCCCCTAAATTGAAACTCCTTTGTTCCTGTTTATTTTTTAACTTGCTTCCTTTTTTTTTTGATGAATAAAGAAGGAAAAAGAACTCAGATGTGCTGTGCTGGTGTTTCACAATATCCTGACTGTGCATCTGTCAGCATGCTCTGACTAGCTCCAGTCTCACGTTATACAGACTAGAATGTAATCAAATTCAGAAATCATTATATTAATCACAATTGCTTTGGATTTTTGTAACTCTAGGAACGTTATGCTTACATTCCATTCTGGCAAGATGCCATTATTACACATATTTAAACAAGTTTGCATTATTTTGTTATAAAGTTATCTACTGGATAATGAACAAGTGACAGGCTTGGAGGGGGTCACACTGTGGGCATGTAATTTGTTACAGCTTTGGATTTACTATAAAGTATTTACATTTTATCTTAACATTTTGTCTGGAAACATAGTGTTTTCTGCTTTCATAAATTAATAACTCAGAAATTCCTATGAAGATGAGTTCATCAGAAACTTCCTTCTTTTCCTTACATGGAGCTGCAGATTTTTAGTCTTTTTGTCATTTATAAAGTAAATTGTATGGCTCAGTTGCTCATATCCACAGCCACTGCTGCGTTCAAAAGTATGGCCTTAAGAAATGTTTTTTTCTGAAGTAAAATCAAAGGTGTAAATTAAAATAGGTGCTTATTTATCCTGAATTTTTTTTCCAAATAAATGCTAAAAAAGACTCATGTTCATTCCCCACTGTAGTGGAGCAAAGATTTGTTTTCAAACCTATTTAGTCTAGCCTGTCCAGCTAAAATGAGTTGTCTGTACTAAAAAAGAAAGCTCAGTCTAATCCATTATTTTGTGTTTTAATAAAATATGGTTTTGGGATTAGAAGATTTTGGTGTATCTGCTTAAAGAAAATGGCAAATCCACCTTCATATCCCTCACAGATGGACAGACAGTCAATAGACTGGAGGCCTTTACGTTTGGTTACTTTTTCTGCCAAGTTAAGAAACAGTTTATTTAGAAATATTCAGGATGCAGACAGAATCTGAGAAGTTTGAATAGTTCAGCTTCATAATGTAAAACTATGCATTGTTGTTTTTCACCTGATTTACATCTGCTAGTAAAATGGCAGGATAGATGAAGCTATTCCAGGAAAAAAAGCTTTTACAATGGTGTTACCAGCAGGTAACTATATACATCTAAAGTGCCGTTGATTTCACTGTGCATCATGATTAAACCAGGAAAATTTCTTTAACAGATAAACTTGTAGTTGATAAAATGAATGTAGTTGATATAATGAATGTTTGCAGAAAAGTGTAGGGGGAAGAAACTGCAAGTAACATCAGTTGTGACTATAGCTTTCAGACTTGCCTTTCAGATTGGCCTGTTGTGTTTACTGCTTTGGTGAGTCCAGTGCCCAGTGGGTATTCTGCTGTCATCAGAATTTTACAGAAGTAGTAGCAGAGAAGCCAAGTAATGGGATTATCTGGTATTTTAGTAGAACAAACAGGTCTTGATTTTTCAACACTGTTTCCAGTTGATAATTCTCCTATAATCTAATTGATTATCTCATTCATAAGGTTCTTCCTAAACTATATTAAAAAAAAGCATGTGTTAATTAAGTAGCTGTTGTGGCTGACTCAAGAAATACTTAGTCTTTTCATCTCATATTTAATGAATACCTTTTATGACTAAATATCTAATTTCAAGTTGTGCTCTGTGCATTTATTTTTCCTGAAGTGTTTGCAGGTATTCAGGAAATTGTGTAAACAAACCAACAAATGCTCCTCATCCCCCTAGTAGTAAAAAAATTCAACACCACCAAACAAAAAACACCCACAAAACCACACAATTCCACCCCACCCTCCAACAACTCACAAACAAGCCCCTCCAAAAAAAACCCAAACAACAACAACAAAAAAAAACCAAACAAAAACAACTCCACAAAGCAAACAAAAACCCCAATATCACCATACCTTTAGTAGAGACTGCTACATGCAGCTGATGGCAGGTATCTGAGAATAGTCAGTTTTGCTTTCTCTGTAGGACAACTTCTCAAGGTATCTACACTATTTTCTTCCACTTCCATGTTTTCTTGATCTCCTTTCACCTCAAATATAAATCTCTTGAGACTTTTCGTACCCTAAATTTCTCCCCTCAGAGTAAGACTGAACAGAGATTGTAGAAATTAACACTGACAGAGTCACTAACCTTTTGAGAAACTTCCAATAAAATTACAATTTTGGTGATATTCACCATCAGGAGAAAAAAAAAAATCATTTTACTTGTCAGGGTTAGTCTAGCAAACGTACAGAAAATACAGTTTTGAAAATCCAAGATGATAATTTTGCCTTTGGTCACTAAATTCTAAAATGACTTTAACCTCCATGCATCTCTTTTGACTTCCCTGCGCAGAGCAGAAGTCAGGGCAGATTTGGCCCTACAATTTAGAATAAGATATGTACAGTAACTGAAAGCAAAATATTCTTCTATGATGTTATATTTTTTGCTCTGTAAATGTGCATGTAATCCAGTGTAGCAAGAACAGTGAAAGGTGAATACCCATCACTAGCTAGAGCTGTGTACATTTGAAAATAAAATCTTACTGCTTTTTACACACCATTCTGTACACAGACACTTTATCACTTTCAGTGGAACATGGAAGGGGGATGAACCTATGTGTAAGTGAAGCAGTATGCAAATGCAAGATACCAACATTCTCATTTTTTTACATGGGTTTTCTCAGACACTGTTCAAGGATCTGATTTGAATGATCTGAGATGTTAATGCCTTCCACAGTTATGTTTTTAAAGCTTCCTGGATGTTATATTCCTACAGCCATAGACAATTAGAATAAGTAATTTTCTAGACCTTTAGTTTTTCTGCGCCGTTTGTGAGGTTCACCAACGTAAATATATTTTACATGGTAAAAGTAGGGTTTCCTGTCCTGTGTTTCTGGATTGCACGGTTTCCACAAGATCAAGTTGCTGGTAATCACAGAAATTTAAAAGGAAAAAAGCAAACGTTCATGTTAACAAACTGAATTATAATCTCGTTTGAATCACGTGAGTTGTTGATGTCCACAGGATGCTTAAGGCTGATGCTGCCGGCTATAATGATGCTGTTCCAGCATCTGCATTGTATTGCTCTAGACTTTATAGGCACGTGAACTACTACTACTTACTACATGATACTTCCTAGTTTTTTCATCTTTTATACTTTTAGCTGTGTCATATCAAATTTGTTTCCTGGCTGCAACCTCTCGCGCTACGGAACGCCGCCCGTTTGGCTGTGGAGACACGAACCGCGCACTGCCGCCGCTCGCCGCTAGGGGGCGGTATGAGCCCAGCTTTAGCTCGCGGGTAGGGCGCTCGCCGGCCCGTTCTCCTCCGCAACTGTTTGCTTTCCGGTTTGGGCAGACATCCGTGTCTGTGCCTCTGCAGGAGTATTTAAAGTTTGATGGAATCATTTGTACGAGATACAGAACTTCACAAGTGGCTGGTGTTTCGTCCGTATTTTCAAATCTGTAAGGGTAACTAGTTACGTTGTGTTTCTTAACCACAAGCTTTCTGAATTGCATTGTACTGGTTTAGTATTTACGTATCTGTTTTACTGAAATCATAATCAGGTCACATATTAGATATGAATTTACAGAGAATTTTGCAGGTGTTTTGTTTGGTTTTTTTTTTTTTTTTTAATCTAAGTGCTACGTAAGCACAACCTCTGCTGAGGACAGGGAAGCAAGAGTTTAAGAAAAACTTCCCGGCCAAGAACAGCTGTGGGAATTCACTAACAGGTTTGATTAAAGTGAGGCGAGGGGGAGCACTTTCTTTTCTTATGCTTTGCATCAATTAAATCGCTTAGTGATCTGGATTGCACTTCCATATGTTTTTTATTTGATTACTGTGTGAATGCTCATTGCTTACTTTGCTTTTGTTTTATGTTTTTCCTGATACTTACTGAAAGCTCTAAACCCAAATAAATGACAGGTTCAGTAAAAACTCAATCTTGCTTTTGTGCTGCAAAAGCCCATTCAAGGCTTCATAAGCCACTCAAAATTGATTTTTGGAGCACTGTTATTTAATCTGTCCTTTACAAAACTTTAATGCCTTGAGCAAATCCTTCTTGCCTTATTCCCACCACTAGATGCTTTGACTTCGTGGTAAGCAGATAAATGTAAGACAAAAAACGCAATTCAGATTGTTCCCCCAGTCCCTAGTAATTCTCTAACTTGTCTATTCTCCCTTTCCCATTATTGAATAAAGCCTCCTATGTAAACACTACTTTTTGTGCTCGGATGGCACACAGACTTTTTCCCATCAGTTGCTTGCTCTCCCCCACCTGCTGTATCTGACTCATTAGTTCAGTTACAGCTTTGCTTCACCTATTCATTCCCCTAAGAATTATATTTAAAGTTCATGGCACTGTTCTTATTCTCAGCATACTTTCTCTTCGTATATCTACTGGGCCTGCAGATAACGCTGTGTAACTTTCCCTGGGCTCAGTGGCTCCAACTTCAATATTTTCTTGCAGGGTTCAATTTTTAAAAGGAGCTCTATGGCAGAGATAGCAAAGGGAATCTGCAGGCTAACTGTGGCCCAGTCAATGTAGTAATTCAACTTTCTTGCCAGCTTAGCGTTACATTGGCATCTGAGCTGCTGCCAGCCGTAACAACTAATGCAGTGCTCCAACACCACAACTTTCACACGAGGGACTGCAAAACAACATCAACTACATTTGAGTCAGTTCTTTTTGCACGTGACACCCTTCTGAGAATTTGCTGTCAACCATTAATTTACACACAATGGAGGAGGCAGAAGGAAAATCCAGTAAGACGGAATGCAGAAAAAAAGTAGTATTCTGACTTTGCACATCTTTTATGGCTGGCCTCAAGCACCCCTTGGCCCTGACTACAGGTGCAGTTTGGTGCAGTTGCAGTTGAGAGCATTTGGGTTCAGTCTGCAAGGCGACAGGAAGCTAAACCTGCCCACAGTTAGGGGTTCACTTATTTTGTCCTGCTTTGACAGAACAGTGTCTGAAGCACTGTTTTTTTACAGAAGTTTTAGTATCAAATAACCCCTTTATCCTCATTACTTTATCTTTTCTTTATTAAAAGTTTTCAATAAAAGAATACTAGCTGGTGTAAGTAACTAGAAAGAACCAAGTAACTAAAAGTAGTAAAGACTGAAGTACTAGCAGTTAGTGCTGGCAGTAAGTAGCTTGAAGTAGTTAGTACTGTTTTCCACATTATTTATATCGTAATAGCCTTTAAACAATAATTCAGTAGTCATTATGTTGTCATCTGTCATATGAAATGTTTGTCCCAGCTGTACCTTATATATATGTTATATTAACTTTCTGAAACTTTTTATAAAACTCAATGAACAGAATAGAAAACCAGTTTAAATATCTTTAAAATGTTCACATTAAGGACTTCTATATGTTTTTTTTTAATTATTATTATTCATTTGACTGAAGAGCCTTATGGTTTGAGTGATTGTCAGATACAAATTGTAAGGTAGACCTTGGTTTGACTGAAATCAAAAGCAAAGCATCCATTGACTTAATTTTACCTCAGAGGAGGTAAAAGGCAATTAGAAAAGAATGTGCAAAGAGGAGAAGGATTATGACTCCATCCACAGAGTGGTTTATGGTTTTCTTCTGGTATCTTTTTAAACTCTTAAAAAAAACCCTGAAAATGATTTGTAACTATGATTTGTGGCAGAGTATACATAAGCAATATTAATACAACATGGCACTTCAGGAAAGCTGCATACCTTGAGTGTTAATGTGACACCAGTCCAACATGCAAGTGACTTCAGCTACCCAAAACCCCAGCAATCCTCTCTGAAGTGAGTAAAGTACTTGTGTTGTCTCAGTGCTAGCAGGACATGGAAATTAGTTTAGTAGTAAACAGAAAGCTGGCATCCAGAGATTAATTTTAAAATACTGGAAATAAGTTGACAAAATTTATAAATAATTCCACCTCTGAAAAAAAAAAATAAATTAATTTCTATTGCAGAACAAATGTCCTTTTGACTTGCAAGCAGCTTTCTCACACTTACAGGCCTGTTAAAGAGTGTGTAGAGGCTGCGCATTCTGAGCAACTGTACGTAGCATGGACTTTCTCCTTGGATTTGTTCTTTTTTCAGATTCTTTTTTGGATTAAGACATTTTAACCTTTTTTACTTTGGGTGATAGTTTTCCAGAGATGAGTTAAAATACTGGCAAGAGGAGTGCTTAGTGACAACGCTCAGAACTTTGGATGCATACTTTACAGCTGTCTTGTCATTTCTGAACTGTCAGTAACATTTTATTTTATTTTTGACACTTAAAACATGATTTCAATTTCACTGTAATAGTAAACACTCCACAAAAGCTGTGTTTTATAACAGCGAAAGCAGCTCTTAACGCAGAGCTTTGCAATGTGTTGCATTTATATACCAAACAATACTCTGTGTGTGTGTGTGCACATATAAATATATATATGTATTCAGGACATTAATGCATGAATGGTTTTGTAAATAGTGGCCTGGATTTCGGTCTTATTTTCACTTGCCTTGCTCTGCTGCTATTCCTGACTTACTCTTGTAAATAAGAAGAGAATAATGCTACCTGTATATGAGACACACAAATAACTCCTATACAAAGCTTATCATGTGCCATAATGGTGTCAAAATTACCAGTGAAGAGCTTATAATCTCTCTATATCACCCAGTTCAATTTGTATTGAAGTGTTTGGAAGGCCAACTTGTTTCATTAAATACAAGCTAATTCAAAAGCTGAACCTGACTTGTATCATCAATGCCATCACCAAGTTAACACCTTCTAATTATCTTGAAATACTCTAGAAATCTGGCCATTGTCTTTGTTTCTCTCCAATTATAGCCTTGTACATGCAGCAGATAATAGATTTTTGTGACCATATAGTAGTATATGCCCCTTCATATTAAAAAAAAAAAAACCAAAACACAAACAGTGTTTAAGTCACAGTTAAGTGTGACTTAATCAGTTGCAACCTGACATCACTATTACGACTTCACGGAGACAATCAGTTCTCTGGACAGTTTTGCTTTTTTTTTTTTTTTTTTTTTTTTTTTGTTAGAAATACAAATCTGTCTGTTAAGAAAAAGTGGCAGGAGAGGAAAACAAACAAACAAAAAAATAAAGCTTCCACTGGAGTTCTCTGAATGTCACATTCTCTGTATATCCTGGCATATGCTAAGCTTTTAAATAAGTGTTTCTGAAATACCTTACAACAGTTTAGCTCCATCTGCCACCCAGTTTTTGCTATAAAAGTGGCCAGCCTGATCATCTTCCGTCTCATGAGGCGAGGCAAACTCCTTTAGGCAAAATTTATTGTGAGGAAAAGCAAATTGCTTAACTTAACGGGCCAAAGAGCTTGCTGACAAAATTGCCAAGTAAAGTATATACAGATTTTTAAAAAATATTTTTAAATAAAATATTTAGTTGCAGCTAAAACATAAAAATACCTGAAAGAAATTTTCCACGTATGAAAACAAGGAGATCTGTAAACTGGCGCTATTTCAGGCTAATTGCATTTTGTTGGGTTTCGGGGGAACGCTACGTAGTAGCAACTGTGGGAAAACCACTAAATAGTTCTCTGCTGGAACCATCTGTCACGAAGACGGGACATATGTTCGCGTTGTTTACTCAGGAGCCGGGTGGAAGCCGATACACTCAGCCCAGCCCGGCCCGGGGCTGGCCGGTGGGGATGCACCCAGCGGCTCTCGCCTCCCGCGGGGCCGCAGCGGGACCCCCCCGCCCCCGCCGGGCGTCCCCCCCGAGAGGGCGGCACGGGGAGGCCGAGGCCCCGCGGAGGGGTGGGGGGGCGAAAGGGGCGCGGGGTCATCCCCACTGGGCGCCGGGGGCGGCCCCCGC